>PVJA010001248.1:58337-132373 GCA_004027025.1 Myocastor coypus | reverse complement strand
ATATATATATATATATGTGTGTGTGTGTGTGTGTGTGTGTGTGTGTGTGTGATAAATAGATAGATAGAAAGACAGATCAATCCCAGTGAATGAAAGTGACTTTGCTAATATCAACCACTTAGTTGTTGAAGGACATAGGAACACAGGCTCAGTTCTCCTGAGTCTCAATGCTTTTACAATATCAAGTTGTTGGTGTTTAAATCTGTATCTCACCATGGAATGAAATAAACATCTATGGCAGTGATAACACTAATACTGCCAAGCCTTTTGAAGCATTCTAAATTGCGACAGTTAATTGTACAAGTCTCTGTGGTTTTGCATCGTCCCCCAGGAGGTTAGAGGTTTTAACATTTCCAAGCAGAGAATAAATCCCGGATAATAAAGATGTGCTTTAAGGTTAAGCAACCAGACTCAACACAGGAAGGGTACGCTAAAGACAATGCATGACTGGTAAATCAGTATGACGAGGCTGGGGTGCCTTCCCATCTGTGTCTGCTGGTAGGACTTCTCCTGCCACCCTCCTGCCTCTCCTGGGAAGGGCTACAGCACCCTTGGAAGCCTGTGGAACACTGTGTGGCACCTTCCCATGGTGCATTTCGGTAGGGAGAATTTTACCACTGGTGATAGTAACTGGAAAGAATGGAGGCTTTGGTAAGTCCATACTATTTCAATGATGTCAACCACTGTGTATCAAAGTTGTGAATATGTGGTAGTATACACTGCTGGGAGTCCATGGAAGTATGTGGGCTTTTCCTGTTTAAGATTGTGAAGACAATATGCAATATGTCAACTTTCAAAAAAAAAAGAAAGAAAGGGGAAAAGAAAAAAAAAAGTAATGTTGATTTGAAAGGGTAAATGTTTAAAATGTTTAATTGTTTGACCAATCTTATATACCTATATGTATTAATATTAATATAACTGATCTGATGATGAAAATTTGTAATATAACCATTGTTAAATTTAAACAATAAAAATATTATTTTTTTTTAAAAGACAGTTAATGGAATCCTTTTATTGACCTTAAAGGACAAGGAATGCCTTATGCCTTGTGGAGTAAAGGAATCCAGAAAACCAAAGGATGGGCCCACTTTAGATGCCCAAAGTATCCCTCATTTTCAGAATCCTTACAAATATTTTAAGCTCTTATCTCCTCTAAGAACTCTACCATTAAAGGAAAACCAAGAGCCCCATGTCAAAGTTGAAGTACGGATGAAATCTCAGGCTTATATTTTGCTTGAGTGGAAATTACAGATTTTTAAGACATCCAAAGTATATTTAAAATGTCAGCAGAGATTTTTGTGTGGTGAGGGTCAGGGTACCGAGTGGTTGAATGAAGATGCTCTGGACAAAATCATAAACAGTCAAAAGAATTTTACAAACATAAAAACTGGCCTGTGGTAAGAGGATAGGTGAAAAGGCGACATCATTTCTAGAGCAAAGTAGGAGAGTATAGTTGGGAGATGCTAGTGATGTAGGTTGTGATGGGCTGGCCAACACACCTGTGTGAAGAGCCCAGAGCACTGGCACATTGCTGGGGCAGACGCCTGTGAGTTCCAGAACCTGTTCCTAGCTCCAGCCACTAGCTCACCCTTCTACAGTTTCCACATTAAGTTTTCAGGGAAGAAAAGATTTTTTTTAATGCTCTGAAAACATTACATGACCATTCTATCATGGATTTCTTTATGAAGTACACAACGTAAGTTCTTCATCCACAAAGTACTTACAAAGTGTTTACCCCTTGCTAGCTCCTATGCAATAACAGATATAGGGGATGTAAAAAATCATAAAACTGGAAACTAATCTATCCTCCAAGGAGTCACAGTCTAGTAGAGATGCAATGGGTAACATTTCTAAGCATGCCTTATAAAGTCTCAGGCTGAGTTTCAAAAATGCAATGAACTAGATTTAGAACAGTGGAAAGCTAAAAGAAAATGCCGTATGCAGAAACGACAGCGAGCTGAAGGCATATTTTGAGACTTGGCCTCATGATCCGTCCTCTGCTGCTACATTTATAACTTCTCTATTTCGAAGAATCATTACATTGAAGGACCTTAGGCTTTTAAGCAGGCACTTCACTCTACCCACGTAGTTTAGAACTCAGCTAGCCATTGTCTTGGCTCACTCCACAGCCGGGTTAAGCACGGGCCACTTGTTTCCTGAGACACTTGGCAGCCTTCCTTGTGCACCAACACTCCTTCCTTTTCTCTCTGTAGCTCACAGAGAGATGGACAAGGCAGTGTGCGAGTGGCTGATGAGACCCCTACTACCTGAAGGCTTGCTGGTTTGAGTAGAACCAAAAGGAGAAATTGCGGATGAAGACAATGACCCATAAGCTGCCAATAAAAACTAGTAGTAGAGTTGTATTTGAAAATTATAATGCTGCTCAGAGGGTGTTGTTAGCAGCCAGCATAGCCCCTTGAACAAAATCTGAGCTAAATAAATAGTTTTTATAAGTCTTAATTGATACAAGACTTGTTATTTCCAGGAAGCTAGACTGTTTCTGAGAAACATGTCATGTTCAGGGGGAGATCTGTAATTTTCTGCTCAAAGTTTGGTTCCTAATAATGGAGGTCACAAGCCCTCCATTATCTTGACTTGAATTGACCCCTTTTAATGCCATGACAAAGGATTAATCAGGTTGCCCTTTATGGAACCCCCATGAATTGGTAACAGTGTGCCTTGTTGTGACTTTCCTTAGCGTGCTGCAGTAGCTGACATTGTCTGTGTGACTGCCTCCACTCTCACTTCCAGTTCAGGCCAGGATGTAGCTCTCTTCATCCCAGAGTCATGTATTTCTGGCTACTTACTCTGTAACACTCCTAATTCCTACTTCTTTATCCCAAGCCCAACCTGGATTTGTTTAACCAAGGGCCATCATTTTTCTCACTGTAACCACAGTGCCCAACCCAGAAGCAGAGACATATTAGGCACTTGCAACTAAGCATATTTTCCCATCAGTAAGTGGCATGCTGCATTTTGGAACTGGCACTGTCTGGTCCATGTTCACTCCCAGGTCAGTTCACTCCCGCTGCAGCACCGCGGATGTGCAATTCCCTCTAGGGCTGTTCTACACAGGCAGCACCAATCTTGGAGTAATTGTTCTTGCACCTTTTAGCATTTTACATTTTTAATCTGCTCACTGGCTACAGAGCTAAGCCTACACATGCTATCACTGATCCAGTCCACAGTGTGGGAGGATCAGAGCACATGAGCCTTTTCATCTTTGCATCTTTAGTGCCTTTAAATAGAATTTGGAAAAATGAGGAAAGGATGTTGTTTGGTTGGTTCTGTTGCTGTGTGTGTGTGTGTGTGTGTGTGTGTGTGTATAGGGGAGGGGAGGGGACACAGGTCACAAAGTTCAAGTCTTGCTTCTTGTCTGTCAGTTCTATCCTGTTCAGGGCATTTGAGAGATTGTAGGTAAAGAGACCGGTGCTCTTAGGTTAGGATCTCTGAAGGTATGAGACCAAAGCTTCTCTTCCTGGGGACCAGAGTGCATGTTCTTTCTCACCTAGCCTTTCTCTGTCCAGTGTTTCCTTGCCAGCCAGTTCAGGGGAGAGGCCAGGAGCAAGACAGAGATGAAGCAGTCCTTATGTCAGTCTGCAATTTATCCCCAGGCAGTGTTATGTGAGCACACATACATTTAAATATTTGAAAGCATCTTTTCAAATGAATATCAAAATAACAAATAATCCAAGTCAGAGCTAAATGCCCCAATGTTTCCCTATCTCCCTTTGCTCATTATGGAGATAAATCCTGGATGAATCACTAGACAGCAGAGGATTTGGGAAAAAATGCTAGCAGTCACAGCCACAATAACAAGAGAAATGTCTACAAGAACTGTCTAGCCTCAGAGAGCCCAGCCAGCTCACACGCTGCTGCCTGCGAGCATTAGTGCTGAACTCAGGAATTGTTCTGGCCTTCGGAAGGAGCCCTGGTACTGAGTCAGAGGGCAGATTTGGGGGAGAGCGGGGGGGGGGGGCTTATATACTTTGATTTGTTTCTACTGATAGCTTGAACTTCAAGGGATTTGGAAGTTGGATTCAGATTAGCATTCCAAAGTAGGGCTGATTCTCACAACCACAGCCAGCCCACTTATGTATGTAAAACTACACAGGGAATTTCAGGAAAATAAGCTCTCCAGGGAGACTCCCAGCCCCACTGCCAGAACACAGCGCAGAAGCCAGCCAGCCAGAAGAAGTGCCAGCTCTAATGAATCTTTCCCTGGTTATGACCAGAATCTCAAACACAGAAAACTGAAAAAACAGAGGCAAGAGCCAATCAGGCCCTGGGGAATTTCTGGGACCAGGCTTATGAGGAGGGAAGAAAAATGGCCCCGAATTTACCACCTCCAGGGTGCAGCAGTATTGGATTTGGAAATTTTACAATCTGCTCCAGTTGCCTGAGCTTCCTGCTTCCTCTTTCTCCAGAGTCATTCTTGTGGCTCAGTCCAAGGTAGCCCAGCCCTGGACAGTGCCTAGTCACACAGCTATGTTGTTATTTTAAGTGGCAGATTGTATGTTGCCCCTGCAAAGCACTGTGAGAAGTACAGATGAAATGAGCGCCATCACTTTGAGTACAGCTTCTGCATAAATCACTGTCCAGTGCATTCATTGCTAGTGACAGACTAATTCCTTTCTCAGATTTTGCTTAAGAGTCTACCATGGAATACTAATACTGTTCCACAGAAAAAGAGGGATGGAGGGAGGAGGAAGAGAAGGGGAGAGGGAGGGAGGGAGAGAAAGAAAGTGAGAGAGACACAGACAGAGAGACAGGAGACTGAGACCTCTAGAGAGATGGATAAGGGAGGAAAGAGAGAGGGAAAAAGGAGGAGAAAGGATGAAGAGAGGGACAGAGAGAAAAGAGAGATAGATGACAGAGAGAGAGAGAGAGAGAGAGAGAGAGAGAGAGAGAGAGAGAGAGAGAGACTCAGATGGCCCTTTCAGGGACAAGACTAGGATGACAGCTTGTGAAATGAGGAGGGGTTGCTGACTTCTCCCAGCAGAAGAAGCCGCACATGAACACGGTATTGTCTGAGCTGTGAGGAAGATCACAGCCACTCTTGAGGTGTCTCTGAAGAGCTGTAGGATGCGGTCTGACCCCAGCTATTCCACACCTCTAAGTTAGTCCATTTTTAGCCTTTCCTTAAGGCAAGGGAGGAGTTTTGTCCATGGAGGGAAAAGAGAGCCTATGATTTGATGTAACTCAGTTTTAAAGATGTAAAGGAAAAGATTCCCCAGAAGTATTCCCTTGAAAACAGCTCAGACATTCAAGCCAAGTTCATAGAAACATAAGACGGGAAGGAAGGTAGCAGGAGGGGGAGCGTTTACTGCCAAGGACTGGCTCTTCTCCAGGCATGGTACTGAGCCTACATGCACCTGAAAAATGACTGTGATGGCATTTGCAGTTTATCAGGTATTCTGGCAGAGGTGTCAGGCACAGAGAACTCACTTGTCACTCCAACATTCCCTGGCATTTGCTAACCACAGCGAGGAATGGCGGGCAAAAGGATTACAGAATTAAGCGGCACTGTTACAGCAGTTGGTGAGGGGCTGAGATTGAGCTGTCACTTTGAAGAAAACTCCATTTCATTTTGTGATTAGGAAAGAGCTAAAATAGGTGGGCTAGGCCGGGCAAGCCTCAGGCTGTGTCCTTGGAGAAACAGCGGAAGTCCTCTCAGGGTGCGTAGGAGTATAGGCTGACGCTTGACACCAGCATTTTAGTTCCGCTCTGGATGCCCACGGAAACCCATCCCATCCCACAAGGTCCACGTTCTCAGCTATGCACACCGGTGAAATGGGCTTGTGGCCCTTAACACAGTGGTTTTGGGGGGCTGCTGCTGAGCCTGTGCCCCAACTCTGTCTTTCCCTACCTGCAGGACCACTGAGAGCCTGGGGGTCTTATATGGAGCTATTGCTCCAGGAGACCCAGATGAGAGTCACCTCACTCTCGTGTGCTGCCGCTGGGCTCTCAGAGTCTTCTGATGCTCATCAGCTGTGCTCTTGCCATACTTATTTCCTTGCACATTGTTTGCTTTACCCAAGATGATAACTTCCTCCAGGGCTGGGTTAAGCTATATGACATGTTTGAATCAGTGAGCTGGGGATCTCCTACTGCCCTGCTCTTGAGACAGGCACAAGATGAACAGCATACTGCACTGCTGCCAAGACACAGGCCCACCACATAGTAGGAACCCAGTCTATATTTTAGGAAATAAAGATAAAAGTTTTCTTGATGGGTGTTCCTCAGTACCTGATTGAAACACCCCTAGATGCACTGGATTGTTGAAATGTACCTGCATTTCATCAGGACAGAAAGCTTTACTTCTGTGCCTGAATAAAGTTGTCGAAAAGGCTATATAGGCGACAACTGAACACGATATGAATGATTGTGCATATTTCCATTCAGCTAAATTACTAGTAGGAGCAGCACAAAAAGCCTAGCGATAAAAATGAGGAAATGGTTTGGAAAACACACAGGGGTTTGAAGGCAGGTTAGTGAATTTAAATGCAGATCTCAGCCGGGCGTGGTGGCGCACGCCTGTAATCCCAGCACTCGGGAGGCTGAGGCAGGAGAATCGGTGTGAGTTCGAGACCAGCCTGGGCTACAAAAGTGAGCTCAAGACCAGCCTGAACTGCACAGCGAGACCCTGTCTCAAAAAGACAAAAAAAATAAATAAATAAATAAAAATTAAAAAATGCAGATCTCCTGTGTAGTTTTCCTCTGCCAATCTTCCCAAAGCCTTATGCAGTCTTAGGGTAGGCTTTTTGGAGACAGGTGAAGTCATTATGTAGTACAGGGATTGGAGGTATGAGTGCTACACCTGCCCTAGGGTGGGTAGCCTGCACGCAGTGTGAGGGAGGAAGAAGCTTGGTCTCCTTCTTTTTGCTCTTGGAGCTTTTGATGTTTTCCACCACTGTGGACCACTGCACCCAGGCATGTGCCACCCTCTCTTGGAGCCAGCTGATTACGGACCGAAACCTCCACAAAGTGTGAGCTCAATGAACCTCCCTCTTTAATTTGCTTTTTGAGTATTTTGTCCCAGCGACAAGAGAAAAGTAAGTAAAACATCTCCTGTGTCCTTTCTGTTAACGGTGAACGCAAAAATAATCTGTGAATTTACTCTCAATAGAATGTCTGGATCAGAACTGAGTAATCTCCATTGAGTTGAGAGAATCACTACCACAGAAGAGGTCTCTTCTGGTAGCGGAAGTGTACTGCACTTGGTGATCTCTTCGCCTGAGCGGATGTGTCACTTCTTTCACTCTTGTGTCAGCCACAGTTTGATTTTGATTTTTTTTCTCATACTCATCTTTTAGGAAAAACATATACTGAAGGTCATACAAATACAAGAAGGTGATGTCAGAGATTTAGTCAAAAGATTAATATTCAGGTGTAGGCTAGATGCCTAGAAATCAAACTCCATCTTTTGCCTTTTCCCATGGAAATCCAACATGAGAGATTTGAACTTCAACATGAAGCTAATAAGTCTACAAAATAGCCAGTGTATTTAATGTGTGTCATGTAGTCAGGCAGAAAATCTGACATAGTCTACACTGCAAATATTTCTTACTAATGACAAAAACGAAAACAAAATTTCATGCTCAGTAAATTAGTAATTCTAACTCACCAGACCATTCAGCTTTCAAAACCTCTTATATTTGGATGCTGATACCTGTGTTCATTTAAGCAATGTTCCTTGGAACTCTTTGCTATGTAGGGAACCACTGTTTGGCTTCTGTTCTCTGGCCACTCCAAAACTGCTAAGAAAGCAAGATAGAGCCAGGCCAGGTTGTGTACAGCTGTGATCCTTGCCTGTGGGGGTTGAGGCATGAGGACTGCTATGAGGTCAGGCCAGCCTATACTACATGGTGAGATCCTGTCTCAATAAATAAACAAACAAACAAAGAAATCCTAGTAACAACAATAAAACAAAACAAAACAAAAAAGAGAGAGAAAGCGCTACAGTACATGAGGTCCAGGTTTCAATGGGGCATAAGAAATTTCTGTGTAAAATTCAGTGCTCAGAACTGGATATTTGCTGTTCTTCGGTTCACATACAGAAGGCTAAATTTTCACAGTGATGGTATTTAGAGATGGGAACTTGGAGGAGGTAATTGGATTATGAGGTTGAGTTTTTGTGAATGAAGGGATATAGGTGAGGTGATTGTTTATTGGTCTCTGCTATGTAGGAAAACAAGCAAAATATAAAGAGCAAAAACTGCATCTATTTTCACATCAGAAAGTGGATCTTCCCCAGACGCCAAATTTGCTGTTGCCTAGACCTTGTGCTGTTCAGCTTTTAGAACTAGATGTAATAAATGTGTGCTGTCTGAGCTACTCAGTTTGGGGCATTCTATTACAGTAGGTGCAGCAGACAGAACGTCCAGGGAGAGTGTCCAAGATCCACAGCATCTGGAGGGAGTGAGCATCAAAAAATTATTCCAAAGTAGCATTTGAGTCGAACTTCATTCAATGAGAACATACTTCTTAGTTACATAAGAGAGAGGTGTGGACTCTCTAATTATTCCTCTCCCATTGAAGGAGCTGCAAAATGAAGAGTTCATTGTTTATCCTTTAAATGATTTATCCTTTAAACAAATATTGCTTTCAATGACGTCCAGTCGAGTGAAGTATTTTGATTTTGCAGCAGGACACATACTGTCAGCACTGAGGTGAGGACTTGAACTTTCTGAAAGGCTTCACAGTTCTCTACACAGAAGAGCCAACTGGAAAAACTCTACTGATTGATATTTAGTAACAAGCCTTTGTCTTTTCTTTTAATATTCTGTAATTATTAAGGTAAATATTTAGGGATAAATATAAAGTAAGTGTACTGCATAACATTTCAAGATTTTAAATATATAGTCAGTTACATACAGTAAAACTTTCGCTACTCTTCATGATGATTGGTAAACCTCCTCTGTTTTCTCAGAATTAATTCTCACTCATTATCTTCAAATTCTCCTCCTGAAAACTAAGCACATCAGAGGACTAATACTTAAGAAGGCTGAGTTGCTTTATGTGACAAGGTTGACTTTGAAAGGCATACATGCTAAGCCATATTCACAACCAAAATATGAATATCAAACTTAGTTGTTATAATTTAAATATTAAGATATACTTTTATTAATTATAATCTCTTTAAAAGTGTTCGCATGCTCCTCTATGTTGAGTTGTGGCAGTTTCACCCCATAAGAGTGTATTGTATCTTAAACAGCCCACAACAAGCTTACCTAGAGAAGGGTGTGATTAGCAGTACATGTCTCTAAAGACGATTCCGCATACTGTTGCTTCTGATCAAGCTTCAGGGAGCTCAAATTCTCTAAAACTTTTTAACTTCATGGCCAATTTCAGAAAGATAGCATGCTGTATGCCCTCTACCTGATATTAGGTGGATCTTAGAAACAGTGTTTGTGCAAAATGAAATAAGCACCAATAATGTTGAAATGAATCTCCCAAATGCAAACCAGGGGCCCAAAATGACTGCATAAGCATCCCTATTTCACTTAGTGATTACAGATTCTCATACATCTTACTATCAAACTTCGTACTTTGGTAATACAACACTGTCTCTAAAATGGTGGGTGTACAAAAGTCAAGCTATGCTATTTCACATTTTTCATTAAAATTGGCCTACTGAGTTCATTGGGTTTTGTAATAATGGGTCACTTTGGACACTTTCAAGTCTGACTGTGTGCCATATGTGCCTCCATTCTAGTCCTTGTAAAGGCCAGAACATGGGCTTTCCTCTCTGCTTCCCTCTATACCTTTCCTCTTTGTGCATTATCCTCTCCAACTGTTCAAACACTCTGAGATTTTTTTTCCCTGTACAAAGGACTCCTCTTGCTACAGTGCTTCAGTAATTGTCAGTTAGGGTGGAAGTGCCGGGCTGAATTGCATAAGCATGGTTCTGGCTATGGAAGACCCACTGTAGCGAGGACTGGTTTTAGAATAGTATAAAACAGAGGACAGAAGGGAAAGACGGCAGCTGATTTTCCTTTGAAATGGTTTATTGTGGCTGATTTTCCTCAAAGGAGCTGTGGTCTTCACCTTTGCCTTCATGTTAGGCATCTTCTCTTGGCCTTTGGTGCAGATTCTTCAGTTTCTAGCACTGGCTCTTGGGCTTCCTGTGCAGACCTTCAGCATCTTAATATAGAAGGGACATTGCTATGGGCTCCAGGACTTCAGTTGGATTCTTTGTAACTCTAGCACCCAGAGAGATCTCCTGTGCTCCCCTACATTTGATGCTGGACATATATGAAAAGCTAATTTGTACATTTATGCATCCTGCATTAAACCTGTTTCTCTTGCAGATACTGATTAATACATTTACTTTTTTGGTTCTCTAAATTCTAAGTACATGAGTTTTTCCAATGGCATCATAAACATTTATAAAACCCCTATTCTTTCTCACAAAGAAATACAAAGCGAGAAAATTTTCCTCTGATAAAATCTGTGAAATGAAACTGTCTCACTTAGAGACTTTTGCTTATTCACACTTAGAAACCAAGTCTTAAAGGGAAATCTGCTTAAAGATTAAAATCAAGATTTAACATAGAAGCCGGGCGTGGTGGCTCATGCCTGTAATCCCAGCACTTGGGAGGCTGAGGCAGGAGGATTGGTGCGAGTTCGAGACCAGCCTGGGCTACAAAAGTGAGTGCAGGACCAGCCTCAACTGCATAGCGAGACCCTGTCTCAAAAAGACAAAAAAAAAAAAATTAACATAGATAGGCTTCACTAGCAGGAAGTGGCAGCAGGCAGGTTACAGTTCTGTGACTAATGGGGATCCCAGGAGAGCAATACATACCACACCCAGTGGAACAAGCGAAACTGCTGTCATTAGAGGCATTGGTCATTCCATAAAGAAGTATTTTGAAGATCACTTCCATTTCTATCAACGACTTGTTACTCTGTGATCTGTGAAGATGGACTGATTTCTCAGGAGAGAAAAGTAAGTAGAGAGAAGCAGACATTTTGCCAAGTACCACTGGTCCTCCCAAGGGTCCCAGGCCTGCCTGCCCTAGTAATCCCACAGACCTGTTTGGTGTTCATATTCCTCTTTCCCGACAGAAAGACACATGAAAATAGTGCCAGACCCTTAAATTATAAATTGCCAACATTTCCTATAATAAATACCTACACACCTCATGTATTTTTACCTTCAAATAGTAAATATTTATCATGTATTATCTATCTTCCAGAAGAAAAAGAGATTATGTTTATTTATTTATTTTCACAGCATGTGGTGTCAGGGATCAAACCGTGGTCCCTGCAGCTGCCTAAGCTTTCCTAAGCAGGAGTTTTAGACCACTGAGCCATCCTGCTGGGCCCAGAAAAAGAAATGATGAATGGCTTAAATGATCTGTTTTAAACATTACACAATATTTATACATATCAGGATAGCATAGAGTACAACACAAGTACCTGCAATTTTTGTGTTTGTGTGTTTTAGATCAACTAAATTTAAATTTTAAAAAATACTTTACAAAACAAAACTAAAATGAATAAGCTAGATAATATGTTTCTTGCTTTGCAGGTATTTTAAATCTACATATTCTTTTCATTCACAGAGGTATCTTGCCAATTCTTCTTAATCCAAAGCAACATGAAGATGTAAAAATGTGCCGTAAACTGAAAAAAGTATAAAATGTTGAGTGCACAGGCTTCCAAGGCTGCTTGAAGGAAACCTGACACAACAGCATTTTTAAAATTTTCCAAACGTCTTGCACCATGACTAATGTGACTAGGATCACTGAAGTAGCAAAGATAGCCTCGGCACTATGATGAATAGTGCATTAGTCAGGCCCAGAGAAAACGTGGGTTTTCCCCACATACAGTCAATGCCTATGCTATTTTGGGGTTATGTTAGTTCTCTGAAGTTGCATTAACAGCCAGCTCTGTACAATCAATGGAAACACACTGACAGGTGTAAATGAACAGAAGACACACCGAGGGGCTGAAAACAAGGTGAGGGGAGGACTGAGGGAGTGACTGGAAGAGAGAAAGTTGCATCATCCATTCTAGGCAGTAAAAGTTTGAGTCACAGATCCCCAGCACATCTGGACCACATGTCTGGAGCTGTATTTTGGGGTGTCCGCATCCAGTGTAACAGCTGAATGCTATGTGTGCCAGTGCATTGGTCACTGTACAGCTCTAAATTAAAGCTTATGAAGCCATGATATTAATGCTTAAGTTACAGAATCAACACTGAACCTTCCAGCTTCCCAAAATGCGTGATGATGCAAAGTGGAGGCGCTTTGGTGGTTCCTACAGCTCAGCTTTCCAAAGATGCCAGACCTGGCTGCCTGTCTCTCAGAAGCAGAAAAGCCAATCCACTTCTGTTAAAGGTCACATTGTGGTTACACTCAGAGGATTGCTTTGAACCCAAAAGGTTACGTTTTGCCATTAAAGTGGTAACAAATAATTGGGTCTGTGTGCCTCACAGTGTTTATATTTTCTTTCAACTTGACTGTAAATAACATAAAGGAAGAAAATGTTCTTCCTGTCATTTTAGTCACCTTTGTATCTAGAAAAGAAGTCTTCGCAACAGCATTTATTTAACCATATATTTATTCATAATAAGCATTTCTTGAAATCGTTAAAAATCCATTGTGAATGAAAGCTGATGGTATAAAATTTTGAGAGCAGACAATAACTCACCTAGCTTAACACGCCATCATGTTATCAAACAATGCTTTTCACGCAAAAGGCAATCAATGAATTCTTCTTGATCAGTAGGCTAATTTCAGTTACTGACCTGCCAAACTCTCACCATAATTAAGGAGTCCAATTACCAAGCAAAATATAACATAACTGAGTTTCTGGCAAGTAAAACTATATTCAGCAAAATAGAAGACAATTATAGACTGAAGGATTATTGAAGAACTATTATGGAAGATACACTTTGAGATTAGGAGATGGAAAAAGGGAAGAATTTCCTGGGCCCACGTGTGTGTTCTTGTGTGCATACTGTGTATAACAACTCAAAGCTGAAATTAGGTCAAGCGAACTGCTATTAAAGTTGAGTGATAATATCACAAGTCTCTCATTTGTAAAGTAGGAGTCATGGTGCCCCTAGTGACAGTGGACCATTGCCATGCAGGCAAAGGAAAGATTTTTGCAGCATGTGCACAAGTTTGCGTCTCACTTTCCTAAGCAGCTCAAGCCCCTGCCATGTAGGATTGCTCTAAACCAATCTCCAGTAGAAGAATTTTCATATTTAAATAGCAATGAACATTTAGACTATGAGGAATTTCGAGAATCTTTTGACACATGATTTAAATTTCTCATTTCTGTTATTGGGTCTCCTTGTCCAGTCTATATTCTCTTATTTCCCAGTTCTTCCTAATGTTTCCTTCACAACTTTTAATAAATTGCAATGAAGCTCTGCATATGATTTGGTTTATGAATAAAAATAAGAGCTCCTTCAGAAGATTTAAATTCACTTGTGAATGTCTAGTCTCTGTCTGGTCACCAGGGTCACTGCTTTGCTCTCCACTGTCCGGTGAAGCAAGACAAGATCTAAATGTACAGAACAGTGATGGTGCAAATCAGTCTACCAGACATCTGTTTAGAACCCAAAAGAAATGCTTTGACTCTTTAGGAAAATAGCTACCTTAGTAATGCAGTATTTTAGGAGGATCCTTTGCCTCATGGAATTAAAGCAACAAGGACATGTAGAACCGTAATACTAATTTCAATTTCCAATTCTACCACTACTTGGTGCACAATGGCTGCATGTTATTAAAGTTTAACTTTAATATCATTATTCTTAGCTGTGTAATATTTCACCAAACTACCTTTTCTTGGTTTATTCATCAACAGAATAACTATCATGAGCCGGGTTAAAAGAGCAAAGACTGTGATGCCTCTCCTCAATGGGGGAATAAAATAATAATAAAGAATTTTAAAAATGTATCTGTGAACACAAACAAAAGAGTAGCACAGGACCTATGTTTGGGTAGCGGAGGAAGGATTTGGAGGAAGGTCTCATGGGAGATTCTTATTGTGGTGCCTTTGAAGATCAAACACTAAGGACACAAAAGAACAAAAGTAGATGCAAGGAGAAAGAAATTACACAGCAAGGAACTGCAGGTGCAAAGGCTGCAAGAGAAATTACAGTGGCATGAGAGGTGTGTTGGAGAAGACAAGCAAGAGGCAGAAAGCCTTCATATAGATAGATTTGCCATCAAATTTATATTTAAACAAAATACAAAAAGTCCCCGTGGCCATGCTGTGATGTCTGGGTTGTGGGTGTCACAAACACATTCATTTAGGATAGATACAGTAGATCAAAGAATTACAGATTTAGCAAATCTGAATTTTTCTTGAAGTAGAAACTTTTGAACGTACAACTGATTTAACCAGTGAGGAAGAAATGAAATCTTTGCAAAGCTGAAAAGGATGCATCTGAATATTGAACCATTCAGTGACCACATGCCAGCATGGTATTGAATAATAATAAAAAAAAATCAGAACTGAATTCATTAAAGTTTTAAAGGATGCCAGAAATATGTACCTGGAACAATTCTATATTATAACAAAGATTCCAAAATTCATTGACCATAAATCTGATTTATTCTGAAGTTATGAGCACCTCAGTTTCATCATCTGTGAAATTGGAATAATGGCACCTTAGGGGAACATACTTGAAGATTAGCTACTTAATGTTTACAGCATTGTTTATTATAACAAGTTCTTTGGGGACTAAAACAAGTATGTGGTGAATACAAAATGAAGTGAATAAATCAATAGAAGCAAAACTTTTGCATAAATCGAATATGTATGCATGAAAAACCCAATTACATAGAGGAGAGTGAGACAATATTTTCTTAAATTGAAAAAAGAAACAGAACCCTGGAATGTAGAAAGTGGGACATTACTAATGGATGAAAATGCTTCACAAAACATACTACCTATCATCAAATGCCTGATTCATCCCAGTCAGCTGCATTTCGAGTGAGTCTTTAATGTGTATTTATATTTTTAAACATCAAGAAGATGATAGTCTGAAAAGGGGAGTATTTGCAGTTGGCTGAAGCTTAGAAACTTTTACCAAGGAATCATCTGGTCTTGCCTGTAGTTTGAAAAATATGGTGTCTTCCTTTCAACAGTTATTTTTCTAATATGTCTCATGAGCACATAATTCTATGCTGTCTGGAATAGATATCCCTGAAAATCCAGACAGTCAACCTGCCTGTCTTAATTTCTTCCAAGCCAATACGCATATCTACTTCATGATATTATGTGTTAGTAGCTGGGAAATACAACTCTATCTGGCAGGAAAATTCAGAGGGAAAAAATTTCAGGCACTTTATAAATCAGAATATATTTTTCAAAGTTTATTATTAGGGACAGTGAGATAATTCAGCAAACTAAGCACCTGCCTAGGCAAGCACGGAAACCAGAGTTTGATCTTGGGCATCACATGCCACACTGGCCCTGCCCCTAAGTGCACTGAGCCAGCTATCAAGTCCAGGTGTGGTGCAACATGCCTGTATTCCCAGGACTGGGGAGGCTGAAAACAGGAGGAAACAGGAGGATCAGTTTTGCTTCAGAGCCCCCAAGAGCATATGAGAAGGATGTGCCTGAAAGAGCTTCAAACAATATTGTTTCTAAAAGTTTGGATTTGATTTCGGAAGGTTGGCAGTAGAAATAGAAGCTATGATGATGGTGTAGTTTAAGGATTTCGCTGTATTTAATAGCATATTCTAACAATCTACATATGAATTCCTAAAAGTAAAACTATGAGGTCTTACCGAGCTTCTTGGAAGAACTATGATTCACTTAAACCTATTTCTGAAGCTTTGTCAGATTTTTATTTTTTGGTAGGTTATGCTAGCAAGCCAAACAAATCTCAGAACTAACAATTGATCCACATTACAATGCACCAATAAGTCAAATATTTGGGCTTTTGTATAAAATTGCTGTAGGTTTTCTTTTCTCCTTTTTTTTTTTTTTTCTCTGTATCATCATTTTGCTTTGCTTTATGAGCTCACTCATTTTCTGACCATTGGTTCTTAATATTTCTTGAGTTTTTCATGTCAACTTGCTGAACTAGTTGATTGATTCAGTGTGGAAAAGACAAAATACTTCTGTTTCTCATCTTGGGGCACTGGTTAAACTATCTAGGATTTTCTCTCTGGTGAACATAAGCTAGCTTCTCAATATATTATACTACTGTTGTCACATTTTTAATTGACTCATTATTAAAATTTAATTAATAGATTTCAACGTGCTCAATCCAGATTTGCCTTGTAATGCTACCACATGAACTCACTGGACTCTAATGTACTTCCTTTATGAATAAAGACAAAGAACATCTTTTATCTACTAATGTTGAAGACTGTCCATCACTTTGGTCTAGTTTCCAGCAGGGTATTTCACAAGCCAATTAAAAATACAGGTCTCTGGGCACTTGTTATTATTTTTCAATTCCATTCACATGGTACTGTGTCAGATTTGTGTTTTGCTCTGCTAAATGTTTGCCAGTGTGTGTTACTGAAAGTTGTTTCCAGTAGGTAAGACACCAAGTTCATTCAGAATAAGATTGATAATAAAACTAAAAGTATAATACATGACTAATGTTGTTTCTCATTTCTTGTCAGCCATTTCAGAAATAATTAATACTTAGGTAGAATAGGATTGGGAACAATTCATAAAATGTGCCCAAAATTATCACTAACATAAAAAAATAGCTTAATAAATACATGCAAACTATATGCAATTTTTTATTATGGTTCCATGGGAAAGAACCAAATATGACAATGCATGTATACACCCAACAATATGAAGGGCTGTCTCAGGTATTATAAAGGCCATTGTTGCCAAAGATGAGTCATTATGAAGAATAATTGATAGCCTCTTCAGCAAATCACTCCATTCTGAAACAACACTAACTTTGCACCAGCTGGAAAAATCTTACAAGGGTGACATTATATTAATCTTCATGGTCCCCATAAGACTCAGACAATATTTTGATTGGAGGCAAATTCTCAAGGAAAACAGTGATTTGTTAAATGGCAGAACTCAAGACAGTACAGCTATAAAGGCTCTCACTTTCTAATCTAAATAAAGAACATGGCCATGAAGAGAACTTATTATACAAGTTGAAAATCTCAAATGACTAAATAAACATGTGTTATCTTTTTCAGCATATAAGCAACAAGGACATGAGAAAATATCATTCAGGTTTCTCCTGGGAGAGATACAACATTAAAAAAAAAAAAAAAAAAAAAAAAAAAAAAAAAAAAAAAAAAAAAAAAAAAAAAAAAAAAAAAAAAAAAAAAAAAAAAAAAAAAAAAAAAAAAAAAAAAAAAAAAAAAAAAAAAAAAAAAAAAAAAAAAAAAAAAAAAAAAAAAAAAAAAAAAAAGGGACTCCCACAATGGAATGCAAAGTTGAAAAGTAACAGAAATGTTGAACAGGAACAGTAAAAAGCTCAACAACCTAAATCTCATGTTAGTCTCTTCTCTGTTAAAGAGAACATTTTTGAGAATGAAAAGAGTAACCATCAGTCAGAGGAAAATGGAGCTCAAGATGGGGGAGGAATCTGAGAAGAAGAGTGGGAAATGACACCGAGTCTTCCCTGCCAAGATAAATTACAATCTTGGGGCGCTGATAAACTTCACAATTGAAGTAAATTAATTACTAAAAGTGTTTTTAAAGACATAATGGAAAAGTACAAGAATGATGAGGACCAAAGATAGGCAAGTCCTTGATATCCATGAGAGAAAATGCAAATTTTATGAACTAAAATTGTTAATGGTAATTTGTGGAAACAATGCAGTGCTCATTAAGACATCTTTTTCTCCTGTAGGTTTGATTTGTTCTTAAAAAAGTGATTTTATTCTAGTTATAGAAGTAAATTAATTCCACAGCAGAAAACAAAATATATAACAATATACAAATGTTAGCATTTTGCCTTTTCATATAGACTTACATTTATTTCCACAGCAATTTTTTTTTCCTTTTTAACCCATATTAGATCCTAAATGCTTCACTTTAAAATAATGTTTACTCTCTAATTCATGTCTGCAGATTTTATAAGTATGTACAGAAATGAGTTTGAGCCCTTAAATTTGCTTTTAAAACCAAGAAAGTATGAGATACTAGACACTTAGGTGCCATCCTGAAAGTTAGGGACTCATCAGAGGACAATAACCCAGAGAGAAAAAAAGAGAAAGAGGGTTCAAAAGGGAGAAAGAGAGAGAGGGAGTGAGGGAGGGAGAGAGAAAGCAAGAAGAGAGAAGATATGAACTATAAACTTTGGGGAGCTTATAGGTGGGTGTGTTTGGTTACAAGACTCATGGACATATAAGTCGGGAAAGAAATATCAATCAATTTCTGTTAATGTCTGTTACAATGAAATGTGATTTGACAAATGTATCCTGAACAATACCTGCCCGACATGTGACCCACAAGAGAGCAGGGGATGTAAAAAGTAAAAACATTCATGGCAGACACTTTCAGGCAGAAGAAAGAGCAAGTATGAAAGTTTCCAAGGTGAAGGAACAAAAGGAGGGCTCCAGGAGGAGACAGGAGGTCTGTGTGGCTGAAGTTTGTATGCCTGAAAGATAAGAGGAGATCGCGCTGACAGTTAGGTCACAACAAGGACTGTTTGCTGAGTTTATTCCATATGCACAGGAAAGGTTTTAGATGTTTGAGCAAGTATCCCTATCTGCTTAGCTTTCTAGAAGTATCTCTTTTGCTTCTGCAAACAGGACAGAAGAATTATAGTCAAAATACTCAAGTGCTACAGCGAACAGAAGCTTGAGGTAGAAGTTCAAGATTTAGTCCTATCTGGTAAACTTGGATAAGGAAACCTCTCTGAGCTTTGTTTTCCTACTGTATAGAAGGAGAGGACAAAACCTACACTTCATAAAATCTACTTTTGCGGCTGTTTTATTTGCTATTTTATTATACAGGCCGAAAATCTCAAATGACTAAATAAACATGTACTATCTTTTTCAGCATATGAAATAAGAAGCTAAAAGAGAAGATTTAAAGGTGAAGATCAAAACCTTTCAGATAATCATAGGATAATTTAAACTTGGTCACATGGTCTGTGATTGAACTATTTTGCATTCTGTTCTCATGATTCCAAGATCCTCTGTGCAAATAAATAAAGTGTGGGTGATTTTCAAGACTGACGACTAAATATAAAAATGTAGGCAAGGAGAAGAGAATAGGAGATTAGACTTCAGGGTAATAAAAAAATCCTTTAGTAAGCACAATCACATAAATAAATTATGTAGCTTAAATCTTTCTAAGTGAACTCCAAGGACCTTCTCTATGTATTTCATTATCACTAAATATTGCTCTTTAAAAGAAGCATCTTTGGCAGGGTATAGATTGTGATTGACATTGGTTGCTATTGGAATTCTCTTCCAGCCTCAATTCAAATAAAATACCTATTTTTCAGTTGTTTGTTTCAGTATAGCAGGTAGCACTAGGACTAGGATAAGGAAAAGCCAAGGGGTTAGAGAAATCCATCATCCACTAAGTTTCCTGTAGGAACCAAAGGAAACACAGGCCACAGCGATGAGTGAGAGGGAGAGTCCTAACTCGGTGGACAGAAATAAAATTGCATCCAAGCAGGATCAGGCAAGAATTCATGGGGAACAGAAGCTTGTTTTGAAATTTTGGTCTTTACTATTCTTAAATTCTCTAGGGTCATCCTAGAAATGAGCAACTGGGGGTACTGGGTTAGTGTTAATTGCTTCTTTAACATGGTTCTAGAGTGAGGGTGAGATCTTTACCATTATTGGTCATTTTTATTTGGGTCATAAGGTCTAAAAGACACATAGTGTCAGTGTTTGCATTATTCTTGGGCAGGTTTGGAAAAAGCCTCTGATACAGAAATCTGATGTGCAGATAGCAATCTAAACCTGGGTGGCCTGGTTTGTTCTTGGCAGTCTACTTTTTTTTGTCATTGTGATATAGCTTGCTGTTTTTAGTAATGTGCTGTTTTGACATATCTTGCCAGGTAAAATGCATGACCTCCTCAAATCCCTTCTTGAATAGTCATGAAAAAAATAAACAAATTCGAAGTTCTCAGCAAGTTTACTCCAATAATAGATTAAAGACCAATACAAAATATTTTTCCTGTTAGCAGCAGTCTTGAGGATAATTATTACTAAGTTCAGAACAGCTTGAGGGTATTTCAACAACCTTAGACTAGTAGGACTAAAGATTTTATATTACATTATAATAGAGTATATTAGCAGTATATAAAAATGAGAGAACAATGTCATGACCTTCATTAGTCTTTACTAACATAAGCCTGAGTAATTCTATTCTATGGAGGCTGCTACAATTCTCCGTCAAAAGGCCTGGTTATATTTGCTATAAATGTCTCTTAAAAGTATTCCTACATATATACGCCAGAGGTAAAAATACCAGTATGCTTATGTTTCTGTACATGTACTCATGGAAACATTTATCTTCTTATTTTGCAAATCAGAGATAATCAGATCTACTGTTTAGAGAAAGGAATTGCAATTACCTAAAGAAATTAACATCTAGAAACTACTATTTTGTACTTGTGGCTCAAGAACTAATAATGCAGCCATGTGTTTGCTAGTCCAGCTGGAAGCTTGCCTGCTCTAATCTAAGTACACACACTGACTGGGAAGTGGTTGTTGTCCTTATCTCCTACCAATTTAAAGAATCTATAGCGAACCTATTTTTAGACTTTTACCACATACATCTTAAAGGATTTTTTGTAAGTATAAAGGGAAGTTTCAATTATGTTCACCAAAAAACACATTAGAGGCCATAGCTGATGAGGATTTTAGATGCTTAAAAATTTGATGAGCCGCTAGAAGATTTAAATGAAAACCACATGAAATGAGGTTCCAAGTGTCATGGAAAGAATGGACCTGCATGCTTCTCCATACATGCAGACAGGAGCTATCCATGCTGTGTTCAGGATGCTGAAGCCAAGGGAAGCCTGGCCTTCCTGAGATTTGAGGTTCTACCTTGGAATTTGTCTTGGCTCCAATCCCAGGAACTTGGCTTTTTGGAAGATAAGGGCAGCATGTGATGCCCAGAAAGCAACAGGAATAAGATAAAGATATCTCACAGGCAGCAAGGGTATATAACCTAAAGGGTTTAGGTTAAGGTTTTGTCATTCAGAAGAAAATTAGTATCTACTTCATTACAAAAGGAAATAAATACATTAAGTATGTGCCATTGAAGAATGTCTGTGTGATGCACTTGACAGAATGTAAGAGACAGAGACAGGGTTAAGTTTAACTGTGATGACAGATCTTAGTCAAATTACATATTGTAATGGGAAATGTAGCTTTTTTACCTGCAAAATGGGAATGACAAAAATTAAAAGAGACTGAAGAAAGTTTCAGAAAATGGAAATATACTCCTTGCTCATGGAAAGGAAGAACAACATGGTGAAAATGGCCATAACCCCAAAACTATTATACAGATTCAATGAAATTCCAATTAAAATACCAATAGTATACCTCACAGATCTAGAGAAAACATCCCTGAAATTTATCTGGAACCTGAAGAGACCCAGAATAGCAAAAACAATCCTGGGCAACAAAGGAAATTCAGGAGGCATCACAATCCCTGAATGAAATTATAGTCACTAGCTACTGTGATAAAATCAGCTTGTTACTGGCAAAATAAAAATAAACAAACAAAAAACAGAACTTAGGATCAATGGAATATTTTAGAAGATGCAGACACCAGTACAAAATCATCCAGCCACCTTATCTTTGACAAAAGGGACAAACATGTTTGCTGAAAGATAGCCTGCTTAACAAATGATACTGGGAAAACTGGCTTTCCATATGCTGAAGGCTATAATTAGACCCATGTCTATCACTGTGCACTAAATTATAGTCAAAATGAATGAAAGACTTTAATATGAAAGCAGAAGGATTAAATCTGGAGGAGAAAGTAGGTAGAAAGCTTGAAGACTTAGAAGTAGGTAAAGAATTCATGAACAAAAACCACACTGCATGGGAAATACTTCAGAGAATCAACAAATGAGATCTCATACTTTTGAAAAGTGGCTTACATTAAGAGAAACCATCAACAGCGTATAAAGAAAGCCCATGAACTGGGGAAAAATATAGCCAACTGTCCCTCTATCAAAGGGCTTCTATCTAGAACATATAAATAATTGATAAAAAAGTTAGGTCCCCTAAATTTAATAACCCAATCAATCCAAAAGTGGGCATCTGAGATGAAAATACACTTCTCAGATGAAGGAACATAAACAGTAAACAAACATATGAAAAAAAATGTTCAATGGCATTCATCATTTAAGAAATGCAAAGTAAAACAACACTGAGGTTTTATTTCGCCCCAGAAAGAATGGCTATCATCAAGAAGTCAACCAATAACAAATGCTGCAGTAGCTGTAAAAATGGAATCTTTCTCCACCATTGGTGGGAATATATACTGGTACAACCAGCATGGAAAACAGTGGGAGTTTCCTCCATGAAGTAGGATTCGAGTTCACATTCAACCTAGCTATTCCCCTTCTGGATATTTTTTTCAGAATTGAAAACACACCACAGATATATATGTGCATCCATATTTATGTAGCACAATTTATTATAGTTGAATCTTGGAAACAACCTCATCAGCTGAGAAATGGATAAAAAGGATATTTTTACATAGTCAGCTATAAAACACCAAGCTCACATGATGACAAAATATTTCCTGTATGTTGTCCATGTTCTGAAATTGTATAAGAGTATGAGTTTATCAGTGGCAGAATAATTAATTTGGTGAAAGAAATTTCAAGGGATTCCAACTTTCAAGCTATGAAATGGATATTGGTTATTGTAGTTAGTTTGAAAGTGAGAAATGGGAGCAAAAAGGATAGCAGAATGATTAAAAAAAAACTGTGTAACTGGAAAAAAAGGAGCATGCAAAGTTGGAGTCAAAGGTTACTAAAGAGATTAGCACCATTAAAATAAGCTAAGTACTTTACATTAGGACAAAAAAGAAATACTTCTTGAGAACTTCCCAGGAATCCCTAAGAACCTACCATGACAGGCTCAAACACTTTAAAAGATAAACACCTTTGAAAGAGTGTTTTGAGAAGGGTGTAGCCATACTCTACTCACTTTATAGTCATGTAGGGAAATATTTCTCAAATTCAGGCACCTAAGAACCCAGAGTTCATGGAAGTGATGGCCCAAGGGGATCCATCTGCTGGGCTTGCCTTAGACCTTGGCGCTTTCCACATGCTACAGGTATTTATAATGCATGGGTTTGGGGGCCATAGTTTTTGCCCAGATTTCGGAGGAGGCCTGGTGTCTGTGCAGTATATAAAAGGATCTGAGTCCCTGCCTTGAGACTCTGGAATGGAGCCTTCATACAGGGTGAAGGCAAAGATGCAGAGAGAATTTGGGAAGTTGTCTAAATCAGGAACAAGGGGTATCTACAAAAAAAAAAAAAAAAAAAAGAAGAGCAGAGCAAGGTTAGAAGCAAAGCCGTGTCAGCTGCAAGCAGCAAAACCATAGGGCGAGACTAGCCAAGGCCTGCACAACCCACATCTCACTATGTGTTGCCCTAGATGATTGCTGAGTAGCTAAAAGACTTAATGTTGTCCTATTTGTTTTGCTGTTGCTTTGGTCTAAGTCTTTTCTATCTTCCTCTTCTTTTTCTTTTTGCAATATGAATGTTGCACTATGTGATTGTATTTTGGGATTATATAATTTATTTTGTGACTTTTGCAAGAAATTAAAGACAAGACATGCCTCAGATCTCAGAGTCTTTTTTTAGGTCTTTTGAGGGTTGCTAACACTCTTAAATCTGGGGAAGAAATTAGTGCATTTTCTGATGTGAGCAGAATAGTTACATTATGTTAAAGAGGATTATGACCATAACACAGTGATACCTCAGTACAGGAACTTACTTTCTTCCACAGTTCTGGTCAGAGAACAAATTAGGTTAAGAGCTGAATCAAATTCAATCTTTAGACTCAATAGTGACCTTCCAGAAAAAAAAAAAAAAAAAAAAAATTCAGTTATCATCTAGTTTGGTTTGCACTCATAATCCTGGAGCAAACTAAGTTCACAACCCAAGGTGCCACTTTGTATCCAGTGTGCTCAAGTAGGTCATGGGAGCATACCTTAGGGACAATTTGTGACTCGCAACCCCTTCCTGTCAGCCCTACGCCTTGCCTTCTGCCTCCTCCAGGATACCTACATTGGCAACTGTTCTCTCCCATTCCCTTATCCCATCATGTTCCTGCCTTTCAGCTGAAAATGGACCGAAACCCCTAATCCTCAGTCAAAATAATACCTTCTTCTTTAAATTATGGGTATCAGGTACATCAGGATTCAGCAATGGAAACTTGACCCAAATGAGTATTAGTAGCTTTGTCTCAAAATCGTGAAATCAAATGCTGAGAGAGAATAAGTTAAACTAGTTTCTTCACAAAGTTGTAAGGATTTAATGCAATAATGTATGTGGATGAAATTTGTAAAATTAGTTTCAAGCGGGGCAAAACACAAAGAGAATACACAAGCATAGTTTTGGTTATTGTGTTTCTGTAGTCCTTTCAGGTTCAAGGTAATATCCAGAGGAACCATGTGACTGTGATCTTGCATGTTTACCTTGCTCTCTCTTGTTTAACAGTTTCATCTTGGGACAGGAAAGAGTAGTGTTGGATGAGTGAGTCAGAGCATAATACTTAATGAAGCATTATATTTTTTAGGTGCTTTAAACAATTTATTTAAAGCACTTATATTTGTTTCTGAAGTAACTTCCATTTATTTGGATACAACTTTTCCCAATGGTGACTTACAAGATCTTCAAGCCAATATAAACATTTTATAAATATTTGGATATATACCTGCACAATACCTGATCAATACTTTTCAGCAAGAAAACATTGAAGAGTAAAGACCAGACACAATTACTCACTACATTGAAAATCTGCTGAGATATGTTTGAGATAAGAAGGCACCACATACCTCTTTAACTAAGAAAATTACCCTTACAACACAGGGCAACTTTATTTTTATACAGGACCTAGAACACTTAAGCTGCTAATTAGGTGGTGAATGGCAGAGCTATATCCCAGTTTAGGCCATGAACTCATAGGGAATAGGTTCCAACAACGCAGGCTCCTTCCCATTGGTCCTCACAAAGTGTGCTTCTCTGGGAGAGGCAGGCTGGCGCTTTAGTTGAACCCAAGTACCTTTCTCTTTGGCTTCTTTCTTTTTCTGATCATTTTTCTTGATACATTTTAGGAAGCTATCACGACTTTTTGAATGTTAAATATGCTCAACACGTACATTAATCCTCTTGGCAAGCATCTTGCCCTTAACTTGCTTGTTTACAACAATGCCAACAGCGTGCTGGGTAACGTTGTAGACTCTTCCTGTTTTGCCATGGTAACATTTGAGGCATTCTTTTTTGCACAGTACCCATTCCCTTGATGTCTACAATGTTACCCTTTTTGCAGATTCGCATGTATGTGGCCAAAGGAACCACCCCATGTTTTCTAAAGGGCCTGGAGAACATATAACGGGTTCCCCTCCTCTTCCCCTTTGTGTTAGTCATTTTGACAAATTACTCGAAGATGGCGGTTCCAGCAGCTTAGTAAAGCATTATGATCTGTGGAAGTGGACTTCTATTCTCCTGTACTCTCTAAGAAATTTAATACCAAACAATTTATTCACCACTCAGGTAAACAAATGTATATTAGTCAACATCTTTTTTTGTTTGACTATTATCTTTTCTAAACATTCAGGCAACGTAATAATAATTTCAACATGCAAATATGTAGGACTGAAGTTGAATGATAAGAAATGTCTTTCTTCCAAATCCAGTCTTTGAGCTTCAGCTCATAAAATGGTTACTGGGAAAAGCAGTAGCTATGATTAACTTCTTACACACACATGAGCAAGTTTTCATCAGAACTACTATGTTGAGCCTTGATACCCCTGTGTCCAATCTAGTCTTCCTGGATCTCCCTCTGTCTCTGAAGTATGATTAAAAGCCCAGACCATAAAACCAGTGTCACTTCTGTGTACCAAGAAGCACTGGGCAAAGGGTCAGGGAAGAAGATGGGAGCCAGGTATTGATCTCAAGTCCCAGATGTTAAGAAGAAATGACACTGACTTTGTATGTTGTATATTGATTTCAGGGCAAGTAAGGGTGCAGGGACAGAAAAAGCCTGGGGAAAATGACAGCCAAAGTGGGTCTGAGCCATGAGTAGCACAGAGTAGGACAGAGAATGTGCCATTAAACGCCTGAATTCCTAACTTCTACTAACTTCCACTAAATTCCTGAAGGAGGCTACTGGCTCACGTGTCACCCCCAGATCCCCTGGAAAATATGGGTCGGTGGAAGAAATAAGGATGTAACTGTTGCACTCCTGGAGCTCCCAATAGTGCTTCTGAAAGACATACTATTCTGATTACACCAATTGATGAGTTTGAAATCCTCCGGGAGTCAAAAAGCCTGTCTCAGGCTGACTAAATACATACCTCCAGCAGATTCTGCCAATTTAGAGACTCCCAGGGAGCGAGGAAGGCAATCAGTGAAAGACACCTCCTCCTCCCTGCAAATTCTGACAGCTCCCACCCTGACTGAGATGTGTTCCTTGGGACAGAAGCGCCAGCTTGGCTTTCCCACAGGGGCTGCAGGCAGCAGGAAACCAAAACCCTGTGTGGGTGTCAAAAGCATCTTCATTTGTTTTCATTTTGCCACCAGACACTTCTATTTAAACTACTTGGGAGGACATCTCAGTAACATCCCTCTGGTGCACTCTAGGAGCTGGGGGATGAGATTCCATCTGCCCTGTTCTCTACACTTGGCCTTCAACCTTGGTTGATCAGGCAGAGGCCTGGAGGAATTTCAATAGAAAAATGTTATTGTTAAGTGCTTGTCAGTTTAAAAAAAGAGGACAGACAGTTGCCAAGTACTGCCTGAATGACATTGATAAGTTGGCATTTAAATGATTAGCTTACATCCATTTATCAAAATTGAAGTCTGATAACACACCCACACTTACACACATGCTTCAAAACATATATCTCTTGCCCAGCCCCATCTCCATTCCAATTCTCACTAATATTCTGAAAATCCAAATACTGTATTTCCCTTGTGAGACAGACCTTGGTTCATGGTTACGGAGACTTTTGTTCTAAAATGAAGCTGTGCCTTGTTTCCTTGACTTAAATCTTGTAAGTTATTTGGTGTTTATGATGTCAGTTATGTAAATATCTCAGGAGAAATGCCTATTCTCAGCCTCTCATTTCCTTATGGGGACATTTTTCCCAAGGATGTGTCTGGTTTCTACATTTCTTTGGAGATGGCTTGGAGCTCCAGGGTGCTGATGCAGCTTGCCTGACGGGTAAACTCAGGAAGAATAACAACACACATTGGCTCAATTTTCCTCTTCTTGCTTCTCGGAAGTGTCCTTACTGTAGTGAGCTCAGCCTCAGCAACCTTCCCTTGCTGAGTACCACGCAGCAACTCCACGCTGTGTAACAGGTGACCCAGGTCAGTGTGGCCCTGCCCAGAAGAGCTGTATCTTCCTTTTCGGGGGCCCGCGGTTCACAACCCCTGCAGCTCACAGTCCAAAGTCTCAATACCTAACTCCACCATCACTAACCCTATGTTTATGTAACAGTCTGACCTGTTTTCTCTTCATTTTGTTTGTGAGTCACTCAAAGCAGATGATCCTGACTGCAAACTCCTTGAACTATAAGAGACTACAACTGTACAGAAAAAAAAAAAAAAAAATGATGTGACCATAGGAATAAATTTTGTTTTTAAACTTTGGAGACAAACTCACCATTTTTGCAAGGGAATATGTAACACAAAAACAGATATAAGCAGGCTGGGGAGAGAGCTCACTAGAATAAGTGCTTGCCTAGCAAGCACAAGGACCTGAGTTTAAACCGTAGTTCTGGAGAAAAAAACAAAAAACAAAAACAAAAACAAAAAAAACACAGATATAAGCTGTAGGTGGCAGTGGACTAGAAAAATAATTGGCTAAAATACTGAAAATAAAAACAAATAAAACAATGCCTAGGAAGTATTATTGTTTGCACGCAGACACTCTGCAAAAGGCTCATAGGTGCACAGGCAGGGCCTCTTGGAGGTGATGGGATGGTAGGATATGGCTATCTTCAGTGGATGAGTCCATGGCATGCCTGCAAGTAACTGGGATGTTGGATGGGAGAGCTTGGTTGGAGGAGGCGGGTCATTGCAGGTTGGCCCTAAAGGGCAGCCAGCTTTTCCTTCGCTCCTCTGCTGCTGGATACCATGCTATGATGTACTGTTCCTGTGACAGCCTACTATCCTTGCTACCCTGCCTCAGAGCCCACTGACCATGCAAGGATGGGGAATATGGAAATGTGAGCCCTTTCCCCTGAAAGTGCTGGCTATTGTATCTGCATGACAAGAAAGAGACTGAGACCGAAGTGTTTGCAACAAAGCACATACAGCAATGAACCATGCAAATCAGACAACATAGCTTTCTTTGTAGACACTTCAGTGACTAAACGTTTATCTCTCACATAAGTGTCACATACATGGCATATCCGTCGCCTCAGTAGCTAAGTAAGATGGCGGAAAAAACAGATAGTCTATGTGAAAGCAAAAGCCTCTCTGGAAATAGTAAACACTGCAGAATGCTGACATGGAAGGTCCTAAAACTTTATCTTACATTTTTATCTAAAGGGTAAAGGAATAATGGCTACTGGTCCTCTATGTTGAGAAGAGATGGGGTTGAGTTGGCAGCAGGTTACTCGGAGCTTGGACCGAAAAAGCAAACTGGGTTGTTGCTAGCCTCCTCCACCCTCTGCCTCCGGCCTGCCATGGGTCAGCACCCTCCCTGTCGAGGCCACGAGCCTGCTGCCTTCCTGCTTCTGTTTTGGAGCCAACTGAGCATGGACTGCAACCAAGAGTCAGAATCAGCCGCTACTCCTTCAAGTTGCAGGTCTGTTCTAGGAGGGGGTAAAGGAGAAGATCCTTGTTTTTCCTTTGAAATATTCAAATTCTGAAAAGTCTGAAAAACTTTATAGGCAGCAAAATGTTGGGTCAAAACTTTGTTCAGTATCTCTAAGATACTGATACCTTGTTAGAGAAAAATATGCATTTTTTATAATAAAGATATATGATATTGCACATTGATATTTTATGACTATGGCAATTTGTTTTAGTCTTAAAATCCTACTTCCATACACGTATTTGTTGCATTATGCAGATTTTGTAAGAGGAAACTGTGATTTTTGGCACACTTCACCATAAGCACACCTATTAGCAGTGTTCTGATCTGTCTGTGCCAGGCACACGCAAGCACCAGCAGTGGCCTTCTTACCTAAGATACTCCGAGGAGACACAGATAAAGTGGGCCTGGATCTTGACTCCAAGGAAAGAGCTGAACACACAGCATCCTATTCAGGGGCAAAGACCTGTCTCCAAGTATGACAAAGGTAATCTTGCAGGCTCTCAGATATCCTGATCCAGGTAAAAGCAATCATGTTTTTGTACCACTCATTTATTTTGAGTGCTAAACACAAATAGTGACTGGAAATGATGGCAACCAAAAAGTTCCTTCACCAACTGGAGGATGAATTCTCAAAATGTACCTACAGAAAACGTCTGCACTCTTAAAATGAGCCCATCAGCCGAGAGGCAGCCTTGCCACTGCAGGCTTCTGAAGTACAAATCATAAAGGCAGTGTTGGTTTTTATCCTTCCACAGAAAAGATGTCCCTCTTCAATGTGTGTGCATTTTTTATTAGAGTATTGCCCGAATTTCCAAATGGATTCAGCATAAGGACCATGCAATTGCCATATTGTACTGCTCCTGGTTTACCTGGGCTCCTATCTTATTTTCCTGCATGATTGCTCCTTCCCACAGAAATCTTCCCTGCAACACTAAGCCTACCTGCTTTGTCACAATCTTAACTATCATTCTGTATTTGTTCATCTGGTTGGAATGATTGATACACATGAAGGAGCAGGATAAAACACTAATCAAACACAAAATAAACAAGAAAGCACATCACTGGCCTACCTGCTTTGTGAAGCAAATATGCTTTGTGTGGTTTGTGCATATACACACACTTTTCATTATGAAGCTCTTAAAAGAATCTAGATTTTTTTCAAGATTTGAGAGATAAGAAAACCTGTTTCTTATGGAAATTTAATAGTTAAATATTTATTCATTTTTTTTTACTGTAGATGTACAGTCCAACAAAGCCCCACCACTCCTTTCTATCAACTACAAGCAAAATCTACTTTTAGCATAGACCTGGCCAAAGGATATGGAAAACAGCTGTGCAGAAAGGCAGAGAAAAAGGAGCCTTCATCCTAGAGTCTCTGAAGAGGAAAACAACAATGGAAGAAGCAAGTGTGCGAAGAACAGACGGGCAAACAGGGTTTTGCTTTCTATGTGACACTGCACACTTATTATTCACACGAGGACCAATTTATAAACCCAGATAGTGTTTATAAACTCTCCCCTCCTAATGGAAATGAAAGCAGTAATACGACCAGAGGATTCTTTACTTTCCAGGTTTTAATTAAAATCACAAGCGTTAAGAAGCAAAAGTGTCTTCGTGGAATACAAGTCTAATGAAGTATTTCTCTGCCTAGCCCCATGCTCTGTGTGTAAGCAGATTTCTGGCACCAGAAATTTCAAAACACAGCCCCTATGAAACCAAGAGAGCTCTCTCTCGCTCTCTCTCTCTCTCTCTCTCTCTCTCTCTCTCTCTCTCTCTCTCTTTCTCTCCCTCTCTTTCTCTCTTTCTCCCTCTCTCTTTCTGTCTTTCTCTCTCTGAAAATTAGAAAAGCAAATTATACCACATTTTTTGCAAACATAGTTGCCAAATCAGAAGCAAAAAAAAAAAAAAAAATACTAGCAAGCCATATGTAAAACATGCACACATGCACAACCATGCGTGAGCCTTAGAACATGATGTCTTAATTGGCTACCTGCAGGACTAGAGGCAAATGGATTTATTTTCTACATGCTGAGTAGACAACTTGAAAGAGAATGGTAAAGGTGTCAGGTTGGGAACATAGAGACGTGGGAATACATCAGAGGCAATCAAAGTAATAACAGTGAAAGGGCGGGAGAGGAAGAACATTCCGACTAATACCTCACCAGCAACAGGAGAACTGAGCATTAGCTCACACACTGCACTATAGCAGAGAATGCTCCTGCAGTGCTGGGCGGCAAACAGGACCCGGACACTTTCTCAGCCCACATGGTTTTCATTTTTTTTTTTTTTACCTCTTAAAGGCACCGTGCAATTTACATGCAGGCTAATAGCAGTTGAGGTGACACTAAAGCTGGCCTCACGGTGAGACAGAAGAGAAACCATGCTGCACATGCACTTGAGTGCCCCAGCTGCTTTGCTTAGCAGAGGTGATGATGACGGAAAGGCCTGTGCTGCCGCTGCTGCTAATACAAATAATGACAGCACGTGTACAGTGTGAAGGAGCCGGGCTATGTTAAGCAAGGTCTTTGGTGTTTTACAATAATGTTTTCTAACGCAAAGAACAGCACTGTGAGGTAGGTTTAATAAGCCTTTAATCTTTTTTGAGGCAGAGTCTCACTATGCAGTTCAGGCTGGCCTTGAGCTCACTTTTGTAGCCCAGGCTGGTCTCGAACTCGCACTGATCCTCCTGCCTCAGCCTCCCTAGTGCTGGGATTACAGGTGTGCGCCACCAAAAAAAAGACTAAAAAAAAAAAAAAAAAAAGACTTAAATAAGCCTTTAATAACTCACACATAGAAGTTACTCAGAATCATACAACTATTTTGTAATGAGCTTTGTTTTCAAAGAGGGTTTTAAAATAATAGCATTTTAGAAACAGCTTTCTAGATGTCCTTGAACTCTAAAATACACATCAGCACACAGATAGTAAACACACACCTACACACCCACCCACACACACACAGAAGCATACACACTTATAAAAACGGATGCAATAAGCAGATATAAGAAGAAACTGGCATTCACTTAACGGTGATTTTTACCAGGTCCTTCCTGCACTCATTTCCTGTAATGTCAGTGTTCAGTGTCAGACACGCTCCCCATTCTCCTCTGGGCTGACTTCTTTACTAACTCCATCCCATGGAATATATTTCCCTGCAAGGCTATATTACTGAAGTTTCAACTCTTCAAATGGATAAAATTTCTCAAAGAAATTAGGTTATGGGGAGTGAAAAAACTCACATATGTGCAATTGTGCACACATACTGATTTATAAACATAATTGCTATGAGGATTAGAAGCTGACTTCACAGAGATGCCCAGCAGTGGCTTTTAGGAAGGCACAGTTCTGCAACACAAACATTACTCACTTCAACACTCCAGCTGCAGTCCTAAGGTATTCATTTAAAGCACCACGTGGATATTATGTTCAAAAACAAATACTGCTTCTGATTCACTTGGAAATATAAAATTTCATATAATGAGTTTTCTTCAATCCCAACTAGCATACATTGGGCTCCATTATCTAAGGCATATGTGCCCAAGGATAGATTTATTTCAATTGTAAGACTTAACTGTGGGAAACAAAGAAACAGACTAATTAGTTATTTGTCACTAAACTGGTATGACTGATGAAAGAATTGAAATAGCCAAATAAAGTGATCATAAAATAGAGTGTTCTAGGTATAGAGTCACACTCCTCCGGCCCCATTTGTCTTAGGCGCTGGTGCATGGGAAAGACTTCCTACTCGATGCAGGCTGCCAGATCGACCTCCACTTTGTCCGCACCCAGTCCAAACCCCAGTGGGATTCACCCCCATGGAGTGCAGCAGGAAGAAGCTAAAAACAGCAGCTGGACCCAAACTGGGCACATCTGAACAAGTTCAAACTTGGTAGATCCGGAACCAGTAAATTGAGACATGTTGCTGGACCCAGATCTATGGGAGTGTCTTTTCTCTTTTTACCTTGATCTACAGAGAGGGCAACAGATAACTGGGTAAACTAGCCTGCCTGGAAGACCCCAGGGACATCAAGGGGAGGTAATCAAACAGAACTTAAATGAACTAAATTAAATAAAACTCCCAATTTAATATTTCATTAGCTACAAAGACAAAAATTTTGCTTTTATTGTGCAAAATACAAACTCGTTAGTTACAAAAGTTTGTCAACTGCTAAACGTCACTATCCATTTTTATTATTAGTGTTCCTAACTGTAGTCATGTAAATATGATACTATAACTGACAACCACATAATCTCTCTCTCTCTCTCTCTCATGCGACCAGGGTTTGAACTCACAACCTAGCACTTGCCAGGCAGGCACTTGTGCCACACAACTATCTCCCCCTCCTCCACCATATAATCTCTTTTGAGTAAGAATTACACTAAAGGTATAATTACACCAAGATCTACACCAAAGGTCAGAGAACAGTGCTATACAAAATGACAAAGAGAAGCAGCAAAATGTGATCTCAGCGCCAAGCCCACCCAGAAAAAATGCAGGAGACACTAGCATAGAAGAAAATGGAAATCATACAGCTGAAATCTCTGCATTAAGAGTATCTGAAGTAAAAACACAAATGCAGAAAGGTATAGAGGAAATCAGATCAGAAATAATCTCTGAGGGGAAAAAAAAAGAAATCACTGAAGTAATAGCATCTAAAGTAAAGAAACAACTGCAGAATGGTAGAAAGGATATCAGATCAGGATTAATTTCTGAAACCACAAAGGAAAGGATAACCATACTGAAAGAATTAATAACTGCTTCTGAAGAAGATACTGATAAAAATTAGAGATTAGAAAAACAATGGATTCCTTGAATGAATAATATATGAAAGAATAAATTGCATAAAGCAGACTCAAAGAGATACACAGGAACTTAAAACCTCAACCACAGCTGGCAAAGCTGTTTCAGTGAAAGTAAAGATAGAGTTTCAGATCTGGAGGACACCACTGAAGCTAGTGAAAAGGTAAGAAAGGATCTCTTAAACACAACCAGGATGCAGGGAAAAGTTATTCAACATCTACAAGATGATGTGAAGATGAACAACATGATGTTAATATTCATCAATGAGAAAGGAGTCAATACAAATGATAACTTCACAAATAATGGGTAACAATTGGGCATTGAGCTAACTGAAGCATATGGAACTCCAAATAACAACAGCCCAATTAAAAACACACCAATAGATACAATAGTCAAGATCTGAAAAATCCAGCACAAGAATAACATACTAAGAGCCACTAAAGAAAGAAAAGAAACATTTTAAGTAAAATCCATCAGAATAATGCAGATTTCTCTTCAAAACCAGAAGTCAAGAAGAGCATTTAGCAGAATTCTTCAAATCCTTCTTGAATACGAATTCCTGCCTGAACTGCTACACCCTGCAAAACTTTTTCAAGTTTGATGCAGAAGTAAAATACTTCCGTGAGAAAAAAAAAAAAAAAACAACTAAAGAATTTCATGATGAGCAAGCCAACCCTATAGAGACTAACAAAAGATATTCTAGATAGGGGACAAAATGACCAGAACTCCACAAATGAGAATGGAAAGAATCCATCCAACAGGGAAAATAATTAAACACAGGAAGTAAAGGGGTAAACAACAGCAAGTAAATAACACGGAAAGCAAAAGTCAATACATTTCAGTTATTACCATCAATGTAAATGGTCTCAATTCACCAAAAAAAGAAATAGATGGGCACAATGCATTAGAAAGCAAAACCCAACAATATGTTGTATACAAGAAACACACTTAATTAATAAAGAAATCCATAAACTGAAAGTCAAATGATGGAAAAAATACTAAATACCTCAGGACCTCAGAAAAAAGCAGGGATAGCAATCCTATTCTCAGAAAGTCTCAACTACAAGCCAAAAATGGTCAAATGAGATAAAAAAAAAGGCCAGTACATACTGGCTAGGGAAAAAGGTCAAGTGGAAGGCATAATACTCATAAATATGTATGCACTCAACTCATGAGCAACTAGCTATATAAGACAAATCTTTTTCCTTTTTTCTTTTGTTTGCTTTGTGGAACCAGGGATTGAACTCAGGCCCTTGCACTTGCCAGGAAAGCACTTATTCTATTGAGTTATCTACCAGGCCCAAAGACAAATCTTAATGGACATGAAAATTCTAATATCTAATACCACAATCCTAACAGGAGATCAAAACACCCACTTATCCCAAAACAATAGTTCAAGCAGATAAACAATTAGTAAAGAAGCAACAAAACTGAACCAGTACTAGGAATAAATGCACTTAGTGGAGATATACAGAGTGTTCCACTGAGGCACCTGTGAATACAAATTTTTTTCAGCTGTTTATGGGACAATTTCTAAAATAGACCACATACTAGTCCATAGGTCATCCTTAAGAATATGCAATAAAGCAAAAATTATCCCATGCATACTATCAGATCACAATGCAATGAAACTAGAAATAAATGACAAAAGAAACAACAAAACTCCCATAAACACATAGAACTTAAACAGCAACTTCCTCAGCAACCAATAGGTTACAGAAGAAATTAAGCAATATCTACAATTAAATGAAAATTCAAACACAACTTATCAAAATTTATGGTATGCAATGAAAGCAGTTCTTAGAGAGAAATGTATAGCTCTGAACTCATACATTAAGAAAACCGAATGAGAGCAAATAAACACTAATGCTGCACCTTGATCATTTAGAAAAGGAAGAGTAAACCAAACCCAAAGCTCAATATGGGAAGAAGTTATAAAGATTAAAGCACAAATTAATTCAACCAAGAAAAAGAAAACAATACAAAGAACTTATGAATAAAAAAGTTGGTTCTTGGAAAAATTAAGTAAAATTGATAAGCCCCTAGTTTACCTCCTCAAGAAGAGAAAAGAAGAAACTCAAATTCAAGCAATAAGCAATGCAAATGACAAAATTACAACAGACCTATTGATTCAGAAGATCATTAACAGCTACTTTGAGAATCTTAACTTTCACAAAATTAAAGACACAGATGAAATGTATAGATTCCTAGAAAGTTACAAATTACCAAACTGAATCAAGAACTCTTAATATAAGAACTCTCAATAACCCAATAATGGCCAATGAAATACAAAATGTAAAAACAAAAAAACAAAACAAAACAAAAAAATGCCTATGGACAAAGAAAAGTCCTGGTCCTGATGGATTCACCACTGAATTCTACAATAAATTTACAGAAGATAATTTACAGAAGATATAATCCCATTATTCCTCAAACTCTTTAATGTAATTGAAAAGGAATCAATGTTTCCAAAATCATTACTGAAGTCAAGTATTATACTGATACCAAAACCAGAGAAAGATGCAACTAAAAAAGAGACCTACAGGCCGATCTCTCTCATAAACATTGATGCAAAGATCCTCCATGAATTCCTCACAAATAGAATACAGCAAATCATCAACAAGATTATACATAATTACTAGGTAGGATTCATCCCAGGGATGGAAGGATGGTTCAACATACGCAAATCTATAAATGTAATACACTAAATCAATAGACCCAAAACCAAAAATCACATGATCATCTCAATTGATTCAGAAAAGGCTTCTGACAAAGTCCAAAGCTCATTCATGTTCAATGTCCTGCAGCAAATTGAAATAGATGCCCTCTACATCAATGTGATAGAAGCCATCTGTGACAATCCAATGGCTAACATAATTCTAAAAGGGGAAAAACTGAAGTCTTTTACTCTCAAATCTGGTAGAAGACAAGGATCTCCTCTATCACCACTCTTATTCAATATAGTTCTGGAATCATTAGCTAGGGCCATTAAACAAGAGAGAGAAATAAAAGGAATAAGAATAGGTGAAGAAGAAGTTAAACTATCATTATTTGCTGACAACATGTTACTCTAATTGGAAGACCGAAAACACTCCACCAAGAAGCTCCTTGTATTAATACACAAATTCAGTAGCATAGGAGAGTACAAGCCAATACCCAAAAGTCAAAAGCATTGCTCTACACACATAGCAAACACACTAAGAGTGAAATTAGGGAAACAATACTGTTTCCAATGATAACATTAATAGCACTATGGAAAATAAAATACCTTGGAATTAATCTAACTAAAGAAGTAAAAGATCTATTCAATGAAAAGTATAGTACTCTGAAAAAAAAAAAAAAGAGATCATATAGGATTTCAGAAGATGGAAAGATATTCCCTGCTCATGAATAGGAAGAACTAACATTGTGAAGATGGCCATACTTCCAAAAATGCTGACAGATTTATTGCAATTCCAATCAAAATACCACCAACATACCTCACAAATCTAGAGAAAGAATTCCTAAAATTTATTTGGAACCAGAAAAGCCCTAGAACAAAAAAGGCAATGCCAGACAACCAAGACAAGGGAGGAAGTATTACAATCCCTGACTTAAAAATATACTACAAAGCTACTCTGTTAAAATCACCATGGTACTGGCAAAAAATAGACTTGAGGATCAATGGAAGAAATTAGAAGATGCAGAAGCAACTATAAACACAACACACTCAGCCACCATGTTTACTGGAAGAAAGACAGCCTCTTTAACAAATGGTGCTGGAAAACTGGATCTCTACATGCAAGCAACTAAAATTTGACCCAGATCTAGCACTGTGCACTGAACTAAAGTAAAAATTGATTAAAGATTTAACTATTAAGACAGAAACATTAAATCTCCTGGGAGAGAAAATAACAAGAAATCTTGAAGACATTGGGGTAGGCAAGCAGTTCATAGAGAAAAATCAAAATGCATGTACAATACTTGAAAGAACTAACAAGTGGGACCTCCTTTTACTGAGAGGTTTTTGCATGTCAAGAGAAATTACCACCAAAGTGAAAAGTGAACCTCAAATGTCGACAAAGTCTTAACTAACTAGTACTCAGACAAAAGTATTCTATCTAGAGTTTATAAGGAACTAAAAAAACACCAGAACACCAAAATTTAAAAACCCAATCCAGAAATGGGCATCTGAGATGGACACACACTTCTCATATGAAGAAATACTACAATCTAATAAATACATGAAATAATGCTGCACCTGATTAGCCATCCATGGGATGAAAATTAAAACAACACTGAGATACCATCTCATCCCAGAAAGAATAACCATTATAAAGGAATCAACCAACAACAAATTTGGAGAGGCTGTGGGGAAAAAGGATCTGTCCATACTTCTGGTGAGAATTCAAACTGGTGCAACCATTATGGAAATCTGTGTGGAGAATCCTTAAAAAAACTAGGATGCGGGGGTCAGGGAGATAGCTCAGTAGAATAAGTGCCTGCCTGACAAGCAGAGGTTCTTGAGTTCAATTCCTGGTCCTGAAAAAAAAATACTAGGATGGAAAATCCTATTCAAGGTAGCTATTACTACTGGGAATTTTCCTAGAAGAACTGAAAACCTCATATATAGTGATATTTGTGCACTTATGTTTGTAGCAGCACAATTTGTGACAGTAAAATCTTGGAAATAACTGAATGCCCATATCCTGAAGAATGGTAAAAAAAGATGTGGTGTTTTTATACAATGGAATATTACCCAAGTATAAAGAATGATAAACTCAGAGCCTTCATGTATAAGTGGATATATCTTGAACATATGCTCATCAGTGAAATAAACCAGACATATATCTGTAAATATTATACAGTCTCCCTAATACAAGAACTCAAAAGAAAAAACAAAAATGAAAGGAAAATATAGTTACATAGAAAGTGAGAATTTAAGGATTAATCAATGAAAAGATAGCTGGAGGAAAAATTAGGAAACATGGTACATGCAAAACCATGCATTTATATATAAATGATAGCTAGGACAATGCTCATAAAAGTCTCCAACAGGTTTTTGGTACTAGCAGGTAATTGGTAGAATTTGCACCCTGACAAACTATATATACTAATATCTGTGAGCTAAGCAAATATACTCAGTATGGCAATGTATAATGCTAAAATCATGCTTGGAATACCTATTGTTCTGGTCTTCTAATTATGGTCTGCCTCTAATGTCATATCAGTTATTGATATACTCCTTCTCAAGTAAATGTCTGTTTGAAAATCAAAAAGAAAGAAAAAAGGTAATAAAAGAAAATATCAGACAAAGAAAAAAGGCCACACAAGGGTACTACTACAGTTTTGGAAATGGTTAAGTTCCTCAGTCTCTGTGTAACAATATGTGATTATTTTTTTAACATTCTATAGCAATTTAAAATTTAGAATATCAACAGTTGATGGAAAATACCTGTTTCATGTTATGTCTAATGTATTTGATATTCAGAACGATAGTAATGTTAAGCTCAAGTGCCTATTTATAGGGAATAATATCACTAAGCTTCTCTTCTGGAGGGTTAACAACTTAAATTGGCAGACCAAATAATTAGAGAAAAAGAAGAGATACAAGAATAGCCAACATTTTGGTTCTAGCCCTTTAAGGTCAGTGAGGACACAGGACATAAAAGTATCTGTATTCTAACAGCCTATAATTCAGTAGAGTCCCACATTTTCTGTGCAAAGAGATTACGAGGCCACAGAGGAAAGTGATCAACGATGTGCAGTTGCCTAAGGGGTGTCACCTTGAGAGAAAGCACTTTCTCAGGCTTTCACAGAGAGCAAATTGATGAAGCAAGGACTGTGACTCATCCAGATGACTGACACAGACAGAAGTTCTGCAAACAGCAGCACTTGGTTTCAGAATAAATCCTGAGGTGATTTAAATGATTTTGTCAAATAAAACGGTTACTTTTTTTGTGATGTAGGTCTTGCTTTATCTTAGTCTTAACCGTCCAGCAGAAAAATCTAACCACGAGGTATGAAAAGGAAAACCATACTAATATGCTGAGTTGTAAAAGCTACAAGTCAACAGCTTCCAGTAATGCCAAATTAGTTGATTATCCACTATTGTTATGGACTATTAGACTATATATACAGCTACCTTCTCTTTGTGTAATTAAAAGAAAGTTCTGTACTAATGATTTTTAAATAAGAAATCATGTCTGCATCTTATACTCTGAACAACTATGATGAAAACAATAATATGCAATGTATTCATTATAAAAAATTAAAATTAAAAAAATAGATATAGAACCACAATAATAGTCTTTCTCAAATATGTCACAGTAGGATTCATACTGAATATCATGTACAAAAAGTGGTTATACTTGTCTTCAAAGATTTCTGCTTAAAATTGATACATTAATTCTAAATACATAAAAATGCACAAAAGAACAGTAATGATAATATTTTCATTCTCATATTCTTTGCACATTTTTCAAAGTTTCTAGCCAATCTTTCTGTAAATACAAGTATGGATCATAAAAGTAATTAAGCATTCTTCTTTATTGTTTACTGAACACATGCTGTATAAGCCTAATTGGCTATAAATAATGCATTTAAATTTTACCATGTTAATATTTCCCTAATCAAATCACACCCTGTATTCATATGCTTATTATATTTTTTATGTGAATCATAGTTCCGCATTTCTATTTTAGTATTGATTTAATAGTGAAGTATGGATTTTCAGGAATTTTCAATTATTTTTTTTAAATATATATTTGAAAGGAACAAAATGGCATTGACTTCAACTGCTATTATTTATGACAGATTATCCCGTCTAATTAAAATGCTATCACTGTCCATTTTAGTTCTTATGGCACTTTATAAGATTGATATCAGTTTCCAATTTACAGGTGAGAAAACAACCAGAGAGATTTTACCTGCCACTTCCAGAGTATACAACTGGTAAGTAGTTAGGCTAAGCCATAAACTTCAGAGCTCTCTTTTGTAGCAGTAATATTTTTATGATGACAAATACATGGTAGAACTTAGTGATCAAGCTGGGCAACCCCTACTATGATTTAGATATAAAATAGCTCTCAAAGCTTTCATTTATACAGAGGCACAGTTTGCTGAAGGTCATCAAGCTGCTAACACTACCAGTGAATCGGTGCATGGATGAGGTCATAGCTCAGTGGTTGGCTTGTAGAGGGAGGCAGGTTACTGGGGAATATGTCTTCTATGGGTGTCTCTTCTATCCTCCCTCTTGGTCTCCCCAAACCCCTGCCCTCTTTCTTTGGCCTTCCTTGTTCTCTTCTTCCTGGCCACAGCAAGGTGAGCATCTGTCCTCCGCTGCTGTCTTCTGCTGTGGCATTTCTATCTTGGAACCAGTCCACCTTGCAGTGAAATCTCTGAAACCATCTGCTAAAATGACCTTTGATTCTCTGTTTTCCTCAGGTAGTTTGGTCACAATGAGGCAAAGCTAATGAGTTCATATCATCTGGACCAAAAATAAAAAGGAAAATGACCAGAGTGAATTGCATGCTTGATTATTAGTATAATTGTATCCTTTATATCAACAAATATATGTTTAGCTAAGCAAGTGTGGTGCAGAATACCTTTAGTTCCAGCTACTTGTGAGACTAGGATAGCAGGATTGCAAATTGTAAGACAGCATGTGTAATTTAACAAAGCTGTTTCAAATACTGCAAAGTTATGGGATCCCAGTGCTCCTGGTTCAATCCCTAGTATCAAAAACAAAAACCTAAAATATCTATGTTTTGATTATATAAGAAGTAATGTCATTAGCATAAAGACATAGAAATCCATAACAGTAAGTTCTATTTATGTATCTATTATATTCACTTAAGCATTATTCTTTTTGTTTGATTGTTTTCTACCACTTAGGTTGGGCAGAGGTTGAGAATTAAATCTGAAGTTTTTAAAGGTGAATCCAAAGGCATGAATATCACCCAAAGCAATGGCTGCAGTAACATAGGCACATATTTGAAGACACAGGAAAAGGCATGCAGTGAAGACGCCCATTACATACCAGCAGGACCCATGGATGAGCCGGAGAAGGAGGGAGTCACTTGGAGCCTCTTCTCTGCACATCCAGGATTCAGCTTGCATGTGTGCAAGTCACAATCAATACACATTCTTTGTCAAGATCAATGGAAACTAAGTGTGAATCCTATTAGTCATTGTGAGAATTATCACATGCATACAGTGTTAGAACCTCCTCCTTCACTCATCCAAGGAGCAGGTAAGAAGACTCAAAGAAGAACAGAGCTGTGCAATGAACACAAACTCCCTGCAGTTAATACAGTCATGATGTACAACAAACATGTGCTAAGTAAAACAAGAATTAAAGTGTAAATATTAAGGAGAATAAAAGGATAAATGCAAATAGCTCATCCCCAGAAAAGAATGAATATGTCCCAAATGAGACTCCGTATGAGTTTATGAATTTGGCTGTCTGTTGTCTGTAACACAGAAAAAAAAAAAAAAAAAAAAAAAAAAAAAAAAAAAAAAAAAAAAAAAAAAAAAAAAAAAAAACAATGAATCAACAATCATGCTTAAGTAAAGTAGTTTTTATAGAGTGGCTCTTTCATTTCAAATCATATAATTTGCTATCATTTTCCTATCTAGTAACTGTTACCAATGTTGAATGGAAGCCTATGTGTGTATTCTCTCTCATATTTCAAAAGTTATACTATCTGATCTGGTAGCCACTTAGATGGATGATACATAATACCGAAATAGGTGAAGGGTTAAATTAAAAAATATTATAGTAAGAGACAAATTGTTATCCATCTTCACAGAGATGCTCCCTCTCACTTTGCAGACACCTATTCCTGCCCTCCTCTTGTATCCTTTATATCAATAAATGAATGCTTAGCTAAGTGAACACATACTCTTGCCACTTTCTAAGACATTTACACAAACCTCTCACAACTGCTGCTATTCTGTCATGGGCACTCTCAATGTCTTGATTCAATGTACAATGTTTGCCTTTCACAATCAACCTTGGGTAGAGCTGAAGGTCACATGATGCCAGATCCAGTGAAAAAATGCAAGAGGACACTTCATAAAATGTTAATGGACAGAAAGTGCCACGCAAGAAGGGTGAGGATGTTGAAGCGCACTGTCATCTTTGACTTCCCATTTCTCGGCCTGTTTCCTGTGCAAAACATTGCTTAGATGGTAAGCTCTTATGATCTTCATAGTTCACACTAGTGTTTCTGGGTATATAAATCAGCTTGTGCAGTTCTATCAGACTCAGAAAAAAACACAGCAATATATGGCTGTTGGAATTTGTTTGCACCAGAAATCAAACTCAGGAGAGGGAGAGAGAGAGAGAGAGAGAGAGAGACAGAGAGAGACAGAGAGACAGAGAGACAGACAGAGAGAGACAGAGAGACAGAGACAGACACAGAAAGAGCTAGGCAATTTCTACTGCGAACTATGAGTCTCGGTCTTATGATCATAATCAGAGATTCCTATTTTATCTCCCATGATGATATTTCTTAAAAGGTTGGAAGCTGAAGGATCATGCTAATGCTGTCTCCAGTGCATCTCACACCATTTCTTGTTATTGCATTGCCTGCATTCCATGATTCATCACATATTCAAAAGATACCTCTTGCCTGTATCTCACAACCAGCCCAATGCACCAACCATGTCGGAACTTGTCACACTGTCAGTAAGATTGGTGCTGAAGATCTTATACTGAAGATCTCTGTTCTTCTGTGAGATGAGCTGGATTGATGGCATCCTCCATATTTCTCTTATCATACCAGGCATGCGCCAAGCTCTTAAGCTCCTTGGAAAACAATGACGGATGAGCAATACCAACAGAGAACATTGCTACAAAAAGTCTTTGCCACATATAAAGAGAGGGTTCTCTGCAGGGCTGTGACTGCTCAGACATAGTTTCCCAGGTCAGATGAAGCCTGCACAGCAAAGGCAAGAGGAAGGGCCTGCACAGAGGACACGTGAAAGCAAAACCCAGCAAGGTGACAGATATGAATGAATTTGTGAAAGCATGTTATTCATCTTTCTATTTCACACTTGTATGGCTTCTGTATTTTTATGGAACCTCCCAAACCCTACCCCACCTTCTTAAATATTTTATTTATTGTGAGCCTACCCTTGTGCCAGCACAGACAACATGATGGACACACTGCCACCAATCACTCTGAAGAGGGACTGGCAGAGTCATAGGTTGAGAGGGATGATAGTTATATGTGAAATCACACGCCTAAGGTGAACCAGAATAAAAACATCAGGCAATGAGACAGCAGATCTCAGACATTTTGTTCAGGGCTGAATCTACTAACGCTACTGAAAGGTCTGTGGACAAGGGAATGCCTGTCACAGTTACAGATTCTCTAGTGGATGAAACAGAGGTAGGAGTGACCGAGCTACCTATGAGCCACACCAGAGATGATGGATGAGCCAGAGAAACCTGGCAGTGAAGCCCAGCCTCCTTCCAGAATGTATTTGTTATTTCCAGTCTCTTTCTGTCTCTGTCTCTGCTGCTCTCTCTCTCTCTCTCTGCAGCTAATCAGCAGTGATAGATGAGGGTAAGAGTCCGCTCTTTTCTTCAGGCACCCAATTGCATTTTCTCTCCCTTGTCACCAGGTCTACCGTCCATTTTTCAATTCATCCTTTATTCAAATAAGCAAAAAGCCAAACCTTTCTTTAGAACTTGAGCACAGGGGTATTGAGAATAAGGCTGGAAAGGAAGAAAAGAGCAGCATGTGTCCCTCATAAAAGGATGGAGAAAATACGTTTCTAGGAAGAGCCTAATGAGTAATCAGGAACTGTGTTGAGATAAAATTCAAATAAAAATGCAGTGAAAGTAGACATCCAGAAATACCACAGCTTGGCAAAAGCGCAGTTCCACCTCTGTGTTGTTACTTGAATAGAGCATGGTCATTCCAACCAAATCAGCAGTATAACTTAAGCATAAATGCAGTCCATGTATGCAACTCCTTGCTATTTATGTAAGCGTATTGTCCACACACTCAGATAGGATAGCTTTTGACTATAATTCATTTTATCTGTCATCCTCACAACATAAATAAAGTTCCCCAATTAATACCATAGCTGAGTCTGTAAATGCAGTGGGGTCGGAAAAGTCTGTGCTTCATGCTGGTGAAGTCACATTGAGAATAAGGTCACATGGTGGCCATCTAAAACATTAGATGTGGCATTTGTAAGTGAGGCCACAACTGCATCACACCGAACCACCTGACTGAAATTCCAGGTCTTCCTAGAGTTGATGGTATGTGCGAGGGGCATGTCTAACCAGATCTGATTTCTGAGGATGTTGAAGATGCTCAGGTGATGATGGCAGCAATGATAGCAATGGGAAGGTTGCAACCATGAAGACGCACCCTTGGGGCAGTGGGGACAGGGATAGATCAAGGACTTTTTTCCTCAAGTAACTCTTCTAAGTGAATTTAAAGCAGTTTCTGGATACCTTCCTGATGGAATCTACTAAATTTAAGTCAGTCTCTGTGTACAAATGTACCTTTTCAACAGGTACCCCAGGACCAGGCATTGCTGTGCCAAGGGAGCCATCGCACATTAAAAGTAGCATGATTTCCTTTATGCACAGGTTTTTTTTCAAAAATGCATTGTGGAATTCAACATGGACAAATATTTTCGCCATCCTAACTGATAACAGCTCAGTAAGGTAATTTTATCATAATGCTGCTAGTGTTCATAGAGCTATTGGATTGTCTCACTCTTTAGAGTAGATTTTTTTTGCCTTTACCCAGCTATATTCTCATTATATTTAATTTTATTTTACTGTAATTTTTATTTTGAAGCAAGGTCTTGCTAAGCTGATGAGTTGCCCAGCTCAGGTTCCGAATTGCCTTTTTCCTGCCTCAGTCTCCTGGAATGTTGGGGTTATTAGTATATATCACCATGCCCAGAAAGAATATACTTGCAAATGTTTATAGTGTAAAACAACTTAAATTTATAAAAAGTACTATGTGTTCTTACTCTGTAATAAAGCAAAGTGTATATTACTTTGTTCCAAAATTTACTTCTGTCTTTATGTAGTTTATAATTCTGTAACCACAGTCTGCATCTGGTAGCATAAATTTGAGGTCTGAAGGTTAAATCCATGAAGGCACAAGGGGTAAATGGGAGGTATTCCCTCATTTCTATTGTTATTTCTAAACTATAGTTACATTTTTACTGTAGTATAGGAAACATTCAAACTTGTTCTCCTGACAGCTATAATATTTCTGCTTGCTTAGACTATTAATTTTTCAGCATTAATATTGCTTTAAGTGAAATACTTTTAAAGGGTATACTGATCTTATTAGGAATGTAATACTGGAAAAAATCAATTCTGCATGACAAATTAGAAAAATGAATGAAGCCTTTTGGGGATTGAAATTATCAGTACCTGGCTCCTTCTGGCCTAAAGTCAACATCATCTTCTCTGCCCAGTTACAAATGAGGTGCCCTGAATATTTCCCCGACAACATGTGAGACATACTATAGAACAGTTATTTAAATTGTTTCAGCAGTCACATTTTTCACTGAAATTGTTTTGTAGCAATAATCATTTTTAAAAAGTCAACTGTGAAGCAAACAATTTGATTAGGACCAGGTCCTCCAGTCCAAGTTTGTGAACCACCAGACACTTATCATATGAATTGACTCAAAATGAAGAAATCAACTTGGCTTTTTTCAATTCATGAAAATAAAAACCAATAATTTAACACTGAGACTCTTGATGATCAAATGATTTTCCAATCCTTAGTCAAGAGATTATTATTTACCCTGAAATTTTGTTTTAATTTTATGAAGTGTATTCTAAGAACTATTTCTGCAAACAAGGGTTGTGGAATTAATGGCAAAGGGTGACATTCTTTTCTTGTTCCATTGAGTGCCCCCATTTCCTGAACAAGAACAGATGACCTACACAAGATGCATGGACTTATAGAGGCAGCATCCTTCAGATGGTTTACCCTGGAGGCACAAGTGTTTGGTTAAGTTTGACATTTTACCTTCATCAATGCTAAAATTTAGCACTAAGATCATACAATAAAGCCTTATGTCTTTGTCCTTTTTCTTATTAATCCTATTATGCTTGTCTTTATGAGCTCTCCTAGTTCTCTTCACTCCCTCCAGGGCTCAGCTGAAAATGAGATTTCACATCGTGGTGTAAAATAACCAGAACATTTTTCTACAAAATTAAATAAAAGTCCTCTATTCTGGCAGTACATGCCTAGAATCTAATTTCTGGAACCAATGTGCTTGTCCAATGCCTCACTGTTTTTTTTTTTTTTTTTTTTTTTTTGCATGTTTGTTTGTTTATATTGTTTACCATCTCAATTTCCTTACCATTGGGAGATTTTTCTGTTTACCTCCTTCTCTTTAGTTTACATTTTGCATGAAATTGTTTTATTGCCATTGGAAGAAGAAAGAGAAGTTGGTTGTAGAAAGCTCCATACCCACTATTTCAAGATGTCACTTGACTAGGACCAGAAATTGCTCTCTCCTGCCACTGGTGCAGTTCATAAATAGCTAGCCTATTCTTCTTTTCTGATGTCTCTATTTTTGCCTGCCACTCTTATGCTTTCAATGTGAATCAAATACAAAAATAATTCACTACAATTTCTATTTGAGAATTTTTCAGCATTCTTAAAAGGAAAAATAATTTCTTATTTGATCCTCTCAATGAGATTGAGGAATCAGAAGTTACATCATACGTGCCCTTAGAGCACACCATCCTTGGGAAGGAGGCATGATAAAACACTAGCAGGATTTCTAAATTGCACATAGTATTAAATTTTTATAACTAATGGTACTTCAAAACAACAAAACAAAATGATGGATTCAAATAATGTGCCTCCCTCCCTGATTAAATTAGGACTCAGATAATATGCTAATAACATTTAACTTTTGAAATTACCCTTGTATAGAATTTGGCAATGGATTTCAGTGGATTGTTTGCAGTGGGACATGAGTATGTTAGATTGTCATCCTGGATATTATTTCCATTATTTTATTAATACAATATACATTGTTTTCTTCACAATAATTGTTCTGAGTACAAGACGCAGACATGATAACTTTTCTAAACACTATTAGTACAAATGTCTCTTCTCATTGAACTAAAGAAAGTAGCTGTATACAAGAGCAATATTCTATAATAGTAGTGGGTTACTGGCACAAATGGCAATGTCGGAAGGTTTTGACTTGAGCCTTTTACAGCTCAGCATACTAATCTGGCTTTACACTTTATGCCCCATGCTATAGTTTTCTGCTGGATGGTTAAGGCCAAGTTAAAGCAAGACCTATACACCCAAACATGTAACTTTTGTATCTGACAAGGTCAGTCAAATCCCCTCAGGTTTAACCTTGAAGCTATGTACAGTGTTTTGTAGATATTTTGTCAGTATCAGCCATCTGGATGAGTCGTAGCCATTGCCTGACCAGTTTTCTCTCTGTGAAAACCTGAGTTGTATGTTACTTCTGATTCAAAGAATAACTATAATTTTCAGACTTGAGAAGTTACTTTGGAGAGAGTTTGTAAATATATCCTTAGCTCCATATGTATAACGATTTAAAAGAAGAAAATAATTTATATAGAGATCAAACACGAGTCTGCAGAAGATAACATTAGGATATGACTGACCTGAATGAAAAGTGACATGTGTGCCAAGAATAGAGGTAAACTATCCTGGTGATTCCTAGTATAGATATTTTTATTGTATAACAGAATTAAAATTAATGTAAGATACTTTGTGATGATTGGTCATCTGTTTAACAACCATGAAGGAAAGTAGAGCCTAAAGTGTATTTTAAAATTCAATGATTCTATCAATGTACATAATTCTTTTAGAATGGTCTACAGCTAGATAGACGTGAAGATACAAACTGCTTCGCTAGGAATAAAATAACTCACTAACGTTGAACTCATTAATTATTTTTTCCTTGGGAATTTACTCCAAATCTTTCTAAGTTTCTGGTTGGATAAAAAATAATTCTTACTTGAAAGGATTCCTCTATAGAAAACAGAATCCCAACAGAAGAAGTTTATTCATACTAATACCATACAAAGAAGACTGAACATACAGTGTATATAAGTTTTAAAAGAAGGATTAGGTACATATATTAAAAGCCTGGAAATATCCTTCTTCATGTAAATTTATCTGCAACTGAAATTATTTTCTGTATCTTCATCCAAGCAAAGAAAAGTACATAAGAGTATATCACACAGAAGGAAATCTAGTTGCTCTCTGAGTGATATAAAACCTACCCAAGACATATTTTACTTTTGATCAGATAAGTTCATAAGTGATATATATGAGTTTTAAAACTGAGGCAAAGTGAATCTATAGTAATAACTCATACTAATTATTAAAATAATACCTTGAAAAACACTATGGTCACAACATTCCAGGTTTCACTGACAGAAGGATATAATTATTTTACATTGTGAAACATCAAAATAATTTTTTAAATAGGCTCAGGTTAAAAGTATGTACTTTTTTATTGAGAGATTTCTAAAACTGGATGGATTTGCAAATGTTAAATGATTTACTTGAACTAGCCATTCATGATTCTATATTTCTACAGAACAGAAAAAGCTCTTAATTATGCTAATGTCCTCTGTACTGAGATACTTTAATTGTTCTTATCTATTTTAAATTTAATCCTACAGCCAATGGGTGAGGTAAATATGGGCACGAGTTTATGTCTCAGAATTGAATTCTCATCTCCCAAATGGGTGACTCTGAACTTTCTGAACTAAATAGAATCAGGAGTGCTTAACCTACTGGTATATACATCTATTTTGTTCAGATTTTTAAAATGTCTTCAAGCCTCTGACTTTACTATGTCTACCTAAGCAATTTATTTTCTTTTTGTCTCACCATATATTTAAATCACAGCCTTCTACACAAACTCAAATATATATTAATTCTTCCACAAACACTCATCTCAGAAACCCAGCCTTCTCTCTTCTTCACTGAATTTTTGACAAACACAGGCTATATGCCCAACACTGCTAAATAGCCCATCAAAATACTTTAGCCATTTTTTTCCCGAAGTATGCTATTATTTACTCTGCTGACTGAATCCTTGTTAATTTTTTTTCCTAAAAGCTCACTATGCTCAGTAAGATTCTAATTTACCTAATGGTTTTCAGGATGAACAAAGGTAAAAAAAAGAAAATTTACTGAACATATTATAATGAGCATTTTAATAAAATGATCTTACCAAGCAATTAAATGAGAAAATGCTGTATATACAACTATGTTTTTGGATTGGTCCATAAAACACACTTAAATAAATACATTATGAATTTCTATTTTGCTTTGGAAGGAAATATGGAGAAAAATGAGTCCCTTTCTAGATTCCATGTCATCCTGTGCCTCTCTGTTCAAGAAGGCTGAATAAACTCCTAGCTATTGGATGATGGTCTAACACTGAAGAAAGATTTCCTAGACTTAATTACATGAGGGTACCCTTATACTGAAGAGGGAAGGATAGGGTGATTTTTGTTAAACCATCTTCTAGTGGTTCTTTTGAATTTGCCACTGCTAACACACAACTCTTTCAAACAACTTAGACACAGTTTCACTAATTTTAATTTTGGATATTATTGCTTCAAATTATTATTTTGCAGACAAAATAAACAGGCACCTAAAAGGTTAAATGTCTTGGTGGAGAACAAATGGCCAGCTTCCTCTGGACGAAAATTGGTGCTCCAGTTTTTGACTTCTGAGTTAATGTTTCCTGTCACTACACTGACTCCAAAGAGCAGTTTGCCATTTTGGTGAGTTTTTATTGATTCTAAGTTCACCGTAATAAAAAAACATGACAAATATCCATGATGACCACATGTTACGTGATCATGTGACTTAATGATAATTGCCTTCATTCACCTCAAAGATCTTTACTGTCATTGTTGTATGGTTCCATTTCCAGGTTGATCTGGTGCCTATCAAGCTCTACTTGAGTAAGAACATAAAAACTGGGTAAACACAGACCCACTATGGCTGTGTGTGAGGATACAAAACACATTGAGATAAAGGATAAAGCGTCCAGTTAATCCATGAAAATGTCATCGTCCACTAGGGATCTTTGTCTAAAGGTTAAGTACCCTAGCCTGTGTAGAAGGGCGGCGGCTGCCAGGATGGCCCAAGTGACCTGATGGTGCAGAGAGTGCCAGACCCTCCAATCACATTGCCAGCAGCCCAGAGTCCGAGGATGTGACTACCGCAATCATGCTGTGGCTCCAAAGAAATCATTTAAGCCTTCTATCTCCTGTTTACCAGTGCAGTTTTTCTTCTCTCAAAAACATTATTTCAGTTTTTATAAAATTGTTTATCTAGCTTTTTCTAATATAAATTAAAAAGTCTCTTAAAAAAAACTAAATAAAATTTCAAAAAATAAATAAATTGGAAAACTCAGAAACCTTGCATATCCAAGGTTGTCATGTAAGGACAATTAATGTAACTAGTTAATAAAAGCCCTGCCACTTTATTTATAATTATTACTATAAAATTATTTCAATTTATAAAAGAAAAATCTAAGGTATGTGATATCTAGGCCACCTATGTAGTTTTACAGATGCATTATATTTTAAGAATATAGCCGGGCGTGGTGGCGCACGCCTGTAATCCCAGCACTCAGGAGGCTGAGGCAGGAGGATCAATGTGAGTTCGAGACCAGCCTGGGCTACAAAAGTGAGCTTAAGGCCAGCCTGAACTGCATAGTGAGACCCTGTCTCAAAAAGCAAAAAAAAGAATATATTGGAGTGTACATCATTAGAACGGGACAGGATTTTGAAATTAGAGTCAGCCAGGTCGATAGTGTTCCAAGTGTGTAGCGCTTTGTTTCTGTCTGTTCCCTCCAACATTTAAATCTCAAGTCTTTTATTTATTATTTGGATAATGTGAAAGATTTACTTCTACAGCTTAAATTTGACTTTATATTTTAATTCTCCCTGCAGTTAAGAAATGAATTAATTTTCAGTTTCTCAGTACATGTTTTCAATACACAATGATTGTATTCTCCTCAGGAAGTTGGTACGTGTGCCTACCATGCCTCTGGTCTTTTACCAGTCCCCTTCCATCCCTATCCCTCTCTCCATTCTCCCTCTTTCCCCTCTATCTTTTAGCTTCTTTGCCTCTTACAAATAACCTATCTTCCTATGTATATCTTGCTTATTAGAAGGTTTTCTTTAAATATAAATTGGAATATAAGTACATGGAATTTTCTGTATCTTATCTAGTGAGGAAATTATTCCTGTGGCACTTTTCCCTCCTTCTGCTTATGGGAAGCCACTGTTTCCCAAAGCCACGGAAGAAGTGAAGAGTGAGTGCACACCTACCAATCAATCTTTCCCTTCTAAAGGGGAGAGTAAATGTGGAAGCCGTTGCTGCGGGTACAAAGCTCTCAGCCCAGTCCAATCATCCCTGGAGGTCTGCACGGAGGGTGCTGAGCCAAGCGTGGCCAAGAAGAAGGGTCATCCCATATTTCATGACAGTGAACCTTTTAGAGGATGATGGGAAAACTGACTTTATATCACAAAGGGAACACGATTCCTCTGCAGTAATTTTCCTTAGTTAACAGAATGATTTTTTTCAGTACTCTCATTCAATGTTTGCTATTCTTTTCTTCCAGGTCTACAAGTTCAACACAAGTTCTTGCTTTGGATAAATCTGGAATAGAACATTGTAGGAGCAAAGATTTTTACTATTTGTTATTATTTATCTTTTATCTTGATTTTCATGTATATTTTGTATAGGGAACAAGAGGGTGTTAGGATTGTAGAGGAAATAAATGGAAATAAAAAAAAGAATAGAAAGGGGCCAGGGTGATAACTAAGTGGAATAAGTGCTTGTCTGGCAAGGGCAAGTTCCTGAGTTCCACAAAAAAATTCCTGGTACCACACACACACACACACACACAAAAAAAAAAAAAAAAAAAAAAAAAAATCTGAAGAAAAACAAAGCTTTTAAGATGGAAAGGAGCTCAAGAGTTTGAAGGAGAATGGAGAAATGAGAAAGGTAGTGACTAAAAAATTAAGATGTGTTATATACATGTTCCCATGAGACATGTAATAATTAGGTTCTGCAAATATGTACTAAAAGAATTAACAGCAAACTCTTTGGAAAAAGCATAGAAAATTGCAATGCCCAAAGAAGTTGCCACCCTGACCACAAAGGATATTTAAAAATACACACTGTACTCTCACTTCTCTTTGGATCTTTAGTTTTAGAACAGGACCAGAGCCAGTACAAGAGAAACACTGCAAGTACATTTATTAACTACAAGAAGCCTATGTACTATAGTCTTCTACCTTTCTTCAACAATCTACAAACATAAATGTTTTCTTTTAATAGATTGAAAGCACATGCAAATTTCCCAGTGATGTGTCACAGGAAACGTTAGAAATTGAGCAAATCCATCAGTTAGTGCAACAAGCAAGAGGGTGTAGTTGTGACCACTAAGTGGACACATCACCTTTCCAATCCCTTAGGAAAAACACTGATAACATACAGATGTGCATCCATGAAATTGAAAACTTTTTACTCATATATTTCTTGTATCTTATGTGCCATTTTTTTTTTCATTTTCATTCTTCTTTGGATTTCTTTTGTACTCTGTGGAAAAAAAATATTATTTTAATGTATTACCTCCTCAAGTGTGAGTGAGGAAATCTTACAAAATATCATCCTATTCAAAGGTATCCAGATACAGCATGGCACGTAGAAGGCATGAGTATATGCTGTGCTAAGTAGCAAACCTCAGTATCAAAGTCTTAAATGAAGGTTCTGCGTGCATTTACTTTAGATTTTCTTTTTCCTTGAGTTAGCTTCTGCTTAGAAGGATGACTTGTTCTCTATATTCTTCTAGGTTTAAAACTATCTTCTTCATTATAAGGTTTGTCTTTAAAATCATGTTTCAACTTCTCCTTCTTTTCTTCCTCTGTACTTTTTGGTACCTCTGTTCTCTCTCTAGATATTCTTCATTACATGTGTTCAACTGAGTATATTTTTTACTTTCTCTTTCTTAGGGAGAAATCCTACAAAGAAAATTTTGTCTGTAACTACCATTGTGAGACTTAGGAACAAAAGGTGTGAGGCGGTACCCCTCTACCCTCGTTAATGTTCAGGGCCTTGAGCCAACGTCTGCCGTTTCTTCAGCAGGGTGACAACCATAGAACTCCTCATGTGCTGCTTTGGTGCTCTCTCAAGTGTGGAAGTGAGAACTGCCATGGATGACAACGTGTTTCCTTGCTCCACACAGGAAAAGTAAAGGGTGACATTAATCAGGTGGGATTTTAATGAGCCAGTATTTCTATAGATTTTTAAACATCTAACTCTGTTTTCTAATCTAATAACTTATTAAATATAACATGTATACATGGCAAGTTCATATGTGGTATGATTCTGTCATTTTTTTAAGTGTATGCTTTTCCAGGATACAAAATTCTCAAATAGATTTTCACAATATTCAGACTCCAAGTATAAATCAGGGTCTGTGCTTCTAGCCCAATGCTCAGTGTTTTAAGAACACACCATGCTGGTCAGATTTCTGTGCTAGAAGCCTTATGTACCATAGCATCTCAAGCCATTCCTGTTTTTTTCATGTTTCCCACTGAGAAGTGTACAACAGACCTTCTCTTCTCTTCTTTACTTCATCACTGATTTATGCATAAGCTAAAAAAAAAATGTTCAGAGTTTAAGTCTGAGTCAGGTGCCCAGTGCCTGTCTAAGAGACAGGGAAGTTCGCTTGAAGCACGCCTTGACTGAGTCTGCATATGTAAAAGGAAGTGGAGCAAAGAGGCAACGTCTACACATATTAAGACAAAACCATACGTCTGACTTATCAGACCAGGACCAGATTTGTGAAGCGTTGCTGTTTGATAAGACTCAAACTCAACCATATGGACTTAGTAGCTAAATTTACATGAGGAGATAAAATGTATGATAATGCTTTAGTGTTTAGGCTTTCTTTATTCATAAAAATCAAAAGGTACAGCAGAGAATTCTAACCCAAAGTAATTTTTACTGGTCTTTCCTCAGACTGTTCAAAAGAACTATGACATTAATATCATTTTCAAAATTGACTGGGATAGGGCTTAAAATGGTAAAATTCTATAGCATAAAAATGTGAATCCTTAGCAGAAGTTCACTGTTAAGTCAGAGTCAGTCTTATCACCTTTTACATAGATGGAAAGATGGCTTTTGTCCTTCAGAATTTAGTTTAATACCCATCTTAACACATGTACACACACACACACACACACACACACACACACACACACAGAATCTTCTTTGAAATTTCTGCTGATATCACAGAATTTCTAGATCTCAGTCAAAACCAAGTTCAAGAAAAAGCATTAGTAAATCTATTTACCTAGAGCTAGCTACTGATAAAACTTAATATGTACCTTACTAAGGAAGAATCCCAGATAAATTTATAACTGGTTTTGAAACTATTAGTTTAGAGAAAATGGTATGTAAAGCATTTTGTGAAGCTCTTATCATAATATTACTTATTTGCTCCATTTGAACCCAACAGGGTTGCCTAGAGTTTAATGTCTTCCAAGGTGAAAGTTGAATATAGTACCTATATAAAAGAGATTAAGAGGATGTAATCCTGAATGAATTAAACCTTCAATTACTAGACTATTTTTTTGCTAATAATACCTTATTTGTTGCTGTCTGTGCTATTATTTTTATTATTTTTTGAAACTGGGGATTGAACTCAAGTCCTTGCACTTGCCAGGCAAGCTCTTATTCTACTGAGTTATCTCCCCAGCCCCTGTGCTATCATTAGATGTCTTCCCTCTTCTTCTAGCCTCTCTGTCTCTGTAGAGGAAGGTGAGGGCAGAAATGCAGAAATGGGATATTCTTAAACAAGTTTCCCAACCTTCTCTTATCACAACTTGTAAGTGTAGAATAACTTTCCTGTCTTTTCCTGGTTATTTACCTCTCCAGTCTTATGCTAGGCATTCTCAACCCTAAGTATCTTCTTAGTTCCAATGTAATCAGGGAAAATGAAAGATGGAGGCAGAAATTCACAGGGAAATTTTGGCATTAGACAAAACATTTAAGTACCTGAAACAACACTGCATTCCTTCATGCACTGTTTGGTACCTACTACTTTAGTCATATTACTTTAGTCCTCCTGGGAATGTCATCAGTTATTACTGCCAGTTCCTCTTGTGTTCAATATATTTGGTATGTTCTGTGTCAACAGGGCATGTCAAAGAAGCTGAAAGATTGTTATATTCTATTTCATTCTATGTAGTCTTCCCTTCTGTCACTTCCTACAAATAATCTCAACTAAGGAGAAAAGAGAAAAAAAAAAAAAAAAAACCAAGGAGCTGACTCATATCAAGGAATTAAGGTAGACTTGCCTGAGACTTCGGTTAGCAAAGAAAGAGGACTTAACAATGGTTTCATCTCCCAAAGCTACACATGCTCATATCCCTATACCTACTACCATCATAGCTACTATGAAGAGTTTTCTTCCAGCCATTTTTATCTGCTTCTGATGCTTTTCTACATTCTCTTACTAAGAGACCTTAGTGCTTCCCAGGGACCTTCTCCACTGTAGTAAGTTTATGAACCTCTGTGAGAGGAGAGCAGTGGTTCTCAACCTGTGGGTTGCGACCCAAGTAGGGGTCACCTAAAGCCATTCTGAATCATAACTGTAGCAAAATTACAGTTTTGAAGTAGCCATCAAAATTATTTTTTCGGTTTGGTGTCACTGCAACACGAGGAACTGTATTGCGGGGTCATGGCATTACAAAGGTTGAGAACCACTGGAGTAGAGATTCTCTAAGTTCTGCTATGGTGGATGAATTACCTCACCTCTGAATTATAGGTCAAATAACTATCTCTGTAGTAAGGAACATGTGAGATCTTAAGCCCCTCATCAAAAATAAAATTTAAAATGTATCTGGCTTGAGAATATATGATAACTACTTCCAGGACAGGAATAGGAAACATTAGGTAAAATAAATATAACATCAGAAAATATCTTTTTTTATAGTTGTTGAAGTAACTACACGAGTTAGGGGGAAATTTTCACAACTAATAGAAGCTACTTGTTTATCGAATAGTTCTCAGGATCTGCTACATTCGCTGCATTTTTGTAGAGGATGGGTTATCTGTCAAAGATTTGCCAGAAAACTTATCTACAGGAATGTGTTTCTAAAGGTAGAATCAGATACTAAAATAAGCCCACATGTTGACTAGTTACATAAAAATAGTAAATTATGGTGATAGATTAAAAAGATCTGGCGTTCTTTTGATTATTTGGTAAGAAAAGGCTTCCTTGGGAAAGTGGTGTTTGAAATAAAATAACAAAAAAGATCAGTCATGGGAAGATATAGGTAGATATATAAAGATTTTTTTCTACTTTTTTTTTTTTTTTTAAATTTTGGGAGCTGGTTCAGCCTGCTGAGAAGTCAGGGCTAGCACAGCATGTGGTTTGGGGTATTGAACTGTGGTCCCCTGCACTTGCCTAAGCTTGCTTAAGCAGATGCTTTAGACCACTGAGCTATCTTGCTGGCCATGCAAAAAAACAAACATTTTGGAAAAGAAAGAGGGTACTGAGATTTAAAATTCCTCATATAAGACTTCTTTGCAGAGTTGGGCATCTCATGCCTACAGATGGAACTAGCTAGGTTCCTTCCACAATATCTATTTACTAAGATGGACAAATCGAAGCAGAGCGAATTCTGTACTGTATTATGATAACTCTGTATTGCCACCTTCAAGAAAAAAAGCAAACACAAACAGAAATCAACATAATAGGTTTTCTTAATGGGGAATGGATGCTACTTCCTTTCAAAAGTTTTAAAGAGCTACCTCAAACAAATCTGAATAAAACTATAAGATGGACCAGTTTTAGGGTTGTACCCAACAAGAACAAACCTGAAGTACTTGGAGAGAAGCAGAAACTTACCTTCTGACTATTCTTTTAAAATTAAGAGAGAAGGGCTGGCCAGATAGCTCAGTAGACTAAAATGCCTTCTTAGGCAGGTATAGGGACTGGGGTTTGACCCCTGGTATACCATGCTAGCTCTGCCCCAGGGTCTGCTGAGATGGTTAATGAGACTGGGCATGGTGGCGCACACCTATAATCTCAGGTCTTGGGAGACTGCGAACTAGAGGATCACTACGAGTCCAAACTATATAATGAGACCCTGTAGACTCTGTACTAAAATAAAGAAATGAAAAGGAAGGAAGGAAGGAAAGAAGGAGGGACAGAGGGAGGGAGGGAGGGAGGGAGGGAAGGAAGGAAGAAGGAAGAAGGAAGAGAGAGAGAGAGAGAGAGAGAGAGAGAGAATCCATGAGCGCTGGGGCCAGTTAGGCCTGATACCCTGGGTGACTCCGCATTTGTTCCCTAGTTGGTCAGCTTTCCCACCCAGCAGTCTTTGGCTCTTTCGTTTTGCAGATTGTTCACCCTTCTCTCCCAGCCTACTTCCACAAAGCCCAAACTTGTCTGTCCCAAAGGTTACTGTCTCTGTGTTGAAGACATTTTGAATACATTTGTTCTGCAATTTATTTTTCTATTCTAAATATTCTTTTTATCTGTATCAGTTAAATAGAATAACTAATGCTGTTATGAGGATTTGCAAATAATTTTATTATACAAAATCAGATGTTATAATGACATTTGTGAAAGTGAATTCTAGCCAACTAGGAGTAGCATTTATTTATTATATGATTTCTATTCACACAATATTATTTTATTTTCTCATTTTATGTGTTTTCTTTGTGGCTGGATATATTTAAGTATAGCCAACTGTGGACTACCAAAGGCTTTACTTTGTCCACCAATTTCAAGTTATTTTTCCATAAGAATCAATACACTTCTAATCGTTTGCTACTAATACAAAATCACATGCTAGCCAGAATAGATGAAAAAGAGCTTTTATTTTTATCCTAATCTCTTCAATTTGTTTGAAGATGCTGGGATGAATAAATACTTCAGCTTTTTATGACTATCCAAGATGAAATACTTCTAAACAACTGAAAAATCAATATTTCTGCACAGGAAATAGGAAATACGAAGGAGAACAAAGAACTGAACTGGCCAGCCTTATTAACAAGAGGAAGAAACTATTTTACATGTTTAAGGAACTTAGCAATTCATTTGGTCTCTGAAAGCTCCCCAACCTACCAAACTTATCTTAGACAAGATGGTTTAGTTAGAGCCCAAGTTCACACAGTAAGTTATCATGGCTGATGTGTATTTTTAAAAAACTATTTCTTTAACAGGCCCAAAAACTTAATTTGGAATATCACTTGTATGGGAAAATGTATTAAAAGCTTAAAGTTTCTTTTTTTAAAAAAAATTTAAGTGTATTTTGTTGTTGCATGATCTCACTACCCAGTTCAGACTCACAGTGATCTCCCTATGCTCAGCCTCCCTAGCTCTGGGATTACAGGTGTGCACCACCATACCCACACCCTGCGGCCAGCTCAGCCAACCCTTGGGGTGGGGTTGGCACAGCACGTGGTCCCCGGGATGGAAATGCAGTGGCCTAAACTTGCCTAAGCGTACCTAAACTTGCCTAAGCAGGCACTTTAGTCTGCTGGCTCAACTATCTCACTGGCCCCAAAATGTTCTTTTGCTTTGTTTTGTTTTGTGTTTTAAAGACAAAATAAACTTACTGGTTTATTTTGGAAAAGAATTCTTCATGGATGAGGCAGCGCTTGCAAACACAGGCAGTTCAGAGAACTTTACTCAGCAGCTTGAGCAGCAAACATCTATGCTGAACACAGAAGCAAAGAAGAGGAATCACCTGACCACCAAGGACTAGGCATGCGCCTTATGTGGGCGTGACGTGATGAGGCTTTTGCCTTACTGGGTGTGGAATACTGGGAAGCTCAAAGTTGTAAACTGCCTCCCAAGTTAATTTGTTCTATGAGAGCTTTGCAGATAAGAGGTTACCACTGATAGAATGACTTCATTCTTTCTCTTCCATTACAGATGAGTTTTCCTATTATTTCTTCCTGAAGTTGCTGTCCTCTGACTACTGTCGATTTGGTATAGTTCTCCACTCTTAGTTTAGTGGTTTTATTCAATGTTCCTCACTTTCTATGACTTTGAAAGTTCTTATGTGTGACAAAATTCCTCAGTGTTGCATCTGACGTAGCCATGCGTCTACATACTTCTGCAATAAAGCTTTATTTCCACGCTGTATGCTTCCTCTCACCTCTCCTTGCCAGCCCATCTATCATACATTGTACCACAAATAAATGAGAAAATTCATTGCTGTTTGCTAGGTGTGCAAAATTTCTGTAACAGCCATATATGGACTTCGGGATTTACTTGAGAAACAGTGCTGTTCCTTTTCATGCCAGGAGACAACACTCAGGAACCCTGGTGCTCTTCTCTGTGTGCCTGTGGCTGCCCTGCTGTCACTTGTCTTAGTTCTCATGACATTTCCTGCCATCCAATCATTGAGCAACCTTCTCCTGCATCTCACACCCTCCACCCTCGACAAACTACCCATTTCCATTCCTGTGCACACAAACAGAGCTCCACTGCAAGCACCCCTTCAGAGCACACTAGGACTTTACCAAACACAACTCTGGGTACAAAAACATATACTGTAGTAAAACTTTAGTCAACAACATTTTCCCCACAGTATAGACACCGCATGATCTATGAAAATGAACAAGTTACTAGTTCTCCTAGATCACTTTGCTACTACAAGAAACTTAATGACCTAATATTCTCAAGTATTTCTGGTTCCCTGGATAACATTCAAGGCATGATCAAACTTTCTTCTCTGCAACATTTTCTTTTATTATCTCTTTCTCTTAGTTTAACAACTTAAAATTTCCTTTTGTTGTATCCCACCTTCTCCCAGAAACTGAGATCTTAAAGTGCCTTATCAATTTTCCTTCTGTTTTTCTTGCATGCTCAGGTTTGTACTGCTTTTTCTGTTGGGATTGATTGATTGATTGATGATTGATTGATTGATTGATTGATTTTTGTGGAACCAGAGATTGAAATCAGGTCCTTGCACTTGCGAGGTAAGTGCTTATTCTACTGAGCTATCTCTCCAGCCCCTCTATTGGGAATATTTATACACAGCCTGTTTCTGCTTTGCTTTGCTTATTTTGCTCGTGTAGTGATTGTAACATGCTCTTTTCCTGCCATTCTGTACTCATGCACACAATATACAACCCCTGAAGGTTTCAGGATGCCAACTCCTCTGCCTCTGCATCATACAAGGTTTCATAGGGAATAAATGAAAAAAAAAGCCCATTTCATTTCTTTCCAGAGAAGTGAAAATCTTAGAAAATGATTTAAAATAACTTCAGATAATATAATGCTGCACATAATTAAATGCTAAGGAAAATACCATCCATTCTTTGAAGACATATGCCATAACAGTCCTCTGTTTGTCTGAAGTTAGGAAGTGGTTCTCCACAGCGACTTCCACAGTGGTCTTATCACCTCCTTTATCCCCATGGCCTCCCTCGCATCATCAGAAAAACTAAGAAAAGAAATTGCCCTCAATTCTGCTCTTCCCTCTGTGAGTATCTTCCCAAAAATGTTAAGTTCATTGCACCACAGTGATATATATACATACCCATGTTGATAGCAGCACAACTTCTGATATCTAAATCTTAGAAACAGTGTGCATGTTCATTAATAATTGAAGATATAAAAGCTATGATATTTATATACAGTGGAGTGCAGCTCTCCCATACAAAATCTTGTGTCATTTGTAGGAAAATGGATGTACCCTGAGGCCATAATGCTAGATGAAGCAACTCAGACACACAAGCTTATATTTGGCATAATTTCTTATATAAGAAAAATTAAATGTTTTATAAAGTATGAAATAAAAGAGAGGACCAGGGAGATAGCTCAGCACTTTAAGTACACGCCTGGTAAATTAAAGGTGCTGAGCTTGATTCCCATTATCATAAAAGAAAATCTTAAGTAAGAAAGAAAGAAAAATGAAAAAAAGAAAGAAAAGAGAGGAGTGATAATGCGAAACCCCCTGTTGTAATTCAGAGTGGACAATATACTTAAAAGTATATTTTAATTTAGTGCAATTCTCTTATATGTTCCACATGTCCTTTAGGTTATCTGTCTTGTTTTCAATCTTTATGAAATTTACTTCGTAAGTTGTCATAAGATGAATAAATAAATCTGAAACTGGAAAATAAAAGGGAGTAGATGTTATGGAAGAAGAAGGGAACTGAAATACGTGATATACATGTTCTAGTACCCTACGATGAATGTAAGCATTTTGTACTGCAAATGTAAACTACCGAAAGATATCTGTCTGTCTGTCTATCTATCTATCTATCTATCTATCTATCTATCTATCTATCTATGTATCTATCTATCTATCTAAAGTTAGCAAGTACTTAAATAAGACAAACATAAAACATCATTTGCAGTGAGCTCATGTGGTCCTCAAAAGCTCGGCTAATCTTAGTCTATCAGACTGTTCATGGCTGACCACTTGATCACACTGCAGATCACAAATTACCCAAGTGACTGAATAAAGCATGTGTGCATCGTAAGGCATTCAAGCTCCCTGCACATGGCTAGACAGACTCAACTACAGTTATCTTTAGGAGGAATGCAGCAAAAATGCTTGAAACCAAACTGAGGAGCTTTTCATAACTGAAACCCTATCAAGACAGCACAGATACCGGATGCAGTCAGCTACCAGCTCCATTGCGAAGCAGAGATGGACCCATTTTGCCCCACTGCCACCCTATTTTGGAGCCATGTGAACAGTGTGCCATATTCTTTTCTGTTCCTTGTCTTGTAAGGTTCCTGTTGAATGATATCCTGCACCTATGCAATAAATTGACCAGTAGTGAAGAGGTGGCTAACTTTAGGTTGTTTGAGGACAATGTTTTGCTTGCCACTAAATGCAGTGATGGTACGCCCTGCCTCACAGGTGTTTTTTTCAACAGTGTGCAGACATAGATACATAGGCCTTCTTCAAGCACACTAGAATCTTGTAGATATGCTGGTATGAGCTTCTTAGAAGGTACAGTGGGGGGAATCCAAGAGATAGTCTGAGCTTAAGGAAAATATTCTGTTGCAAAGATGACTAAATCTCAATTTCAAGAGAAAATCTCTGTCTTCTTGGCCAATATCCAAAACAACAGAGACACTGAAAATAGTACCTAAAGAAAGGAACTCCACAGCACAGACAGAAAGAACCTCAGTTTCTACTTATACCTTGATCTTGGTAATTGAGAAGATTTTTTCAAAAACATATTTAAAGGCATGATTTTCTCCATAAGTACTTCGAGTGCAATATTGACTCACCATAAATTCTTTCCAAGTCTGTCTCTCACTTAAAAGGTTCTAAGTTAAAGAAAGCATAACAAGAGGAGTGATATCTTGAAATGTTTTGTGCATGTGTTGGCTCTGCTACTGTAGCATCCCCAAACTACATGCAAGCCCTGATTCTACAATGGTGTACCTATTCCCAAGTCTATCTACTTACCTCCTACCGTTCACCTCTACAGAAGTTTAGTCTAATTCTACAATGACCATGATTATAAAAAAAAGCCTAACATATTTGTCTAAGAACTTATAAATGAGCTCTAACTACTCAATTTAGTTATGAGTTCACGAGAGTTGGCAGGCATGGTAAACAGGTTTCATTTAGTATGTCAGTAAATGATGACCATGTGAACAGCCTAGAAGGCAAAAATTCAGAAACTAAGTCCAAGTATAGAGGAAATGAATTCTAATGTTAGTCCTCAAGAGAATTCTGCTGGCCTCCCCATCAGAGCTCTTACATTAAGATGAGCAATTTACTTAATAAGGCAAGAAATGACTAGAAAGTAATAAAGCGTTATCAAGATGAAAACTAGTCTTGAATAAAAAGTTGTTCTCATGCAACCTTGTTGACATTTGGAAGGTTTTTAAATGTTTCGATAAAGAATACATCTTGGGGGCTGGGTAGATAGCTCTATGGCATAAATACCTGCCTGGCAAGTGCAAGGTCATGAATTCAAATCCTGGTCCCACAAAACAAACAAACAACAACAACAACAAAAAAAAATCTTGTTTAGCGAGCAGTAGTAGGAGAAAGAGAAGAACACATTTCTGTGATCATTGCAATCTGAGCACAAACAGGAGTGCTCAGCTCTATATTCTACAATCTGAACCCTAGATTCAACATTTTAAATGAGAAATATGAACATGGCTAAAGATACAAAGGTCAAGGAATTTTGGCAAATACTTGAAGTGTTAAATTAAATTCATGAGTTTTTAAAAGTACATTTTGTAGCTCTGTCAACTGGAAGTTCCTGGAAGCAATGGTATCAGAGAACATGCCTAGCATTCATATCTTGGAGGCCAAGTGCCATTTCTCAACAAAAGGAAACAGGGATCTTTGGAGAAATGCGTGATTGATTGATGCCCTGGATGAGGTGAATGTGAGCCCAGATTCCTGTGCTATAATTCTGTTACTAACATTCAGTGATTAGTTGGGGGTACGTGCAAAAGACGTGGGAGCCAGTCTGAAGAAATTTTCACTCTCTACATGTCACATAACTTGGGAATCATAACAGAATAATACATATACAGGGCTGGGGAGATAGCTCAGTGGCATAAGCACCTGCTCAACAAGCAGAAGGTATTGAGTTCAATACACAGTGATAACAACAAAAAATATTAATTTAGAAAACCAGGGTTGTTAATGGGATATTAAACTATGACATCAAAATTAGTTGAGGAACAACATCTTAACATCACAATAAAAAGATCACCCACAAGTTTCGTAATAATATATGAGAAAGACACCTTTACAATAGAGAGATCTTGTAGTTAAAACTAGAGCCACAAGATCTATTACTAAGTGCTGCTTAATCTGGTGTTTTACACCTCCTTCATTATGAAGATCTCAACAATATTTAGGAAATATTCATGTCAGAAAAGACCAACATATATTCATCTGAGCTTTGAGGCAAATACCTAGTTATGTAAGAAATGCAAAAGACAAATTAAAGATACTACCCAAAACTAGATAAATGAATAACATATTATATCACAAAATTTCATCTAGTCTCATAAAAAATACTGTCAAAAATAAAATTGACCATTCCTGCCTTACCCCTCCGGAGAGCACTGAGACGGTGACTGAGACGGCATGGCGGCATGCACCTGCAGTCCCAGCACTTGGAAGGCTGAAAACAGGAGAATCACTACAAGTCTGATCTATGTAGTGAGACTCTGTAGACACTGTAAGCCCTGTACTAAATACATAAAAATAAATATAAATAAATAGATAAAAGTGATAGACCTTTCTAGAGTTAAAAAGATAATCTGAAATAGCTGATTAGTTATTAGTCAAAAATGTGTAAAAGTGATTGAGAGGACAGTTGGGCGGAATTCACAGCCTATGTGTAATAAAGAATTACTTCTAAAAAGAGTTACATCTTCCATGCCACCCTGCCTTGGAGATAACTGATTATGGGCTGATTGTGGACTCTGGAATTTTACCTCTTATCAAGGCAACAATGTGAGGTAAATAAACTTTCCTTAAAAAAGTACAATGCACTACTACTTTTCCATAAAGAAGGATATACTTGGAACATGGATGGACTTTGAGTCCATACTCTTAAGTGAAATAAATTGGACACATATGTTTAAATATTGCATCGTTTTTCTGCTGTGAGGAACGGAAATTGTAAATAGACAGAAATGTCTAATCTACTTCTACTGGAAATAGGAAGAAAATGTCCTCTTCGGAAGACGAACAGGGTGGATGGTGCAAGAAAGAAGAAAGGACAAAGGTACAAAAAGAGAATAAAAGGGAAAAATGGAAACAAAGCCATTGTAAATAAGGAGAGGAAAAGAGGTTGAGGGGAGGGGAAGGGAATGGGGAAAAAAGAAGCAAGGTATATTGACTACATGTAAAAATTCCTTATGAAGAATGCTAACATTGTATATATCTGAAATGTACAAAGAAAATAAACTCAATAATTATAATACCCTAACAAGAGAATTACTATTTTACACTTAGGTTCAGTTCTTGTATTTGGTCATAGATAATTGTGTCATTATTGAAAAATTCTTGACAAGTATGGCTTGTAACTATTCCTATTTATATTACTAAAGCAGTATTAGTGGTATTTATATCGCACAGTTAATTGCTGAATTTTGGTGATAAGTACCCTGGGAGCTGTATTGTTCCAACTTTCCTTCATTTACTAAAAGTGTATACAAAGAAAAAAAAAGTCAAACAATATAATTTTAGCTTCTTAAATGAAATAGAAAGCATAAAGCAAAAGACAAAATATTTAGGTGCACGGAGGCCTGTTATATTTTCAGCAGAACACAGCCTCTTTTATGACACTGGGTTTCTTAGACACTTCTTATTCTTTGGTAGCTCCTTCCATCTATATGTCAATGATAAAATATTAAGGACTTTGATCCCTGCCTCATTAAATAGAGACTATAATCCCTGTGCTCTGACCTGTGCTGGCGCTAGCGGAAGGCGTAATTCCTCATGAGATCGTTAGTACAGCACCTGGCTAAGAAGGTGAAGATGATCATCCAAAATTAATATCTTGACCTTTTCCATGAAGACCTAGAAAGGAATATTTTAGGGTTCATAACTGAAGGAGCAGCTGCACTTAGGGACTGAGTTTCCCAAAGGCAGAATTACAGAACAAGAGCCAAGAAGGATACACAACAGGTCACTGTTTCAAAATTCCTCTCTCACTCTGAGAATTCTCTGGCCTCACTGAGAAGGCTTGGTTTTGAGGAAGCAATAGCATTGACTTCCCAAGAGCATGATAATGCCTCAGAAAATTGAGGTGGGGGAGAGCGCAGGCATAGTGCAAATGTAGTAGAAACAAGTTCTGGCTATTTTAATATTAATATTTTAATATTAGCTGATCATACTAGCAGCAACTGGCTGTGGTAAAAGCAGCTACAGGGTTTGGTAAGAACTGTTTCTGATCAGGAAATTCAGCAGGATTTAGGTGGACAAAGGATAAAGAATGGAAAAGATTTTAGCAGTGGAGATCTTGGAAGTTTTCGGACAGACTTTTGGAGATTATAGCAGGGGAACTAAGGAAATAGAGACAAGCCTACACAGGCAGGAGAGGAAGGAAAGAAAGAAGTTTCCTGGACAGAGGTTCTAGTGTGGCCCCATTCACTTATCCCCTCCCCCAACTTAATGCCAACTACATTCATGGAGTGCCAACAAAATCATCTCTACTATCACTAGATTGTGTCTTTTTTATTACAAAAGTTGGCCACTTATTGAAAAACTTAGAAAATGTAGCATTTAGAAAAATACTACGAAGAAATACATATGCTCACCAAACCATGACAACTATTAACTTTTGGTCTGTTTTCTTCCAGCTCTTATCCCCCTATGCTTATAAATTGGGAATTCTGGGAAACATTTGAGATGATAAAGCTTGCACACATTTGAGTCTTGTTTTATGTTACATTATAAGCATTGCCCAAGTTGCTTCTCAATAGGTTTGCCAGTACAAAATATTTGCCAAATTTATTTTTCTGATATTTTGAGTTTTTTTTTTTGTCTTCTTTACCCATTTACTGTTAGTTTTGTTTTTATGTATTTTTTATGTCCCAGTGACAACAGCTAATACATTATAAATTATTGAGAAACTAACAGTAGAAAATAACTTTCGACTTGGGGGTCACATTTCATAACCCAAGAGTCTCTTGCAGAAGAGATTTCTTTGGAATGAATACATATTTTTTGGTCTATTTCCTCTAAAGGCTAAAAAAATGAAGGATAAAAAGGAAATTTCTAAAATTATAATTCTGGAATATTTTATTTAACTCTCTCCAGGGAATGGTTCAATATACATTCTGCTACAACCATGTCTAAGACACATTACACTGGAATTTGTATAATAACTTGAAATATTATACAAAATCATGATTCTATTCTTGAGAAGTTATAAATTCATTTTGAAATTAGTATTGTGCTACAGAAATCACCTCAGTGACCTACTCATGGTTCTCTTCTTAGGTGAATACAAAATAAACAAAACCCAGTAGAAAGAATCTGTGTTACCTATGCACATTAGAAATTGTGATTTAATTGTTGAAAAACTAAAATGAAGCATTTATCTTAAATGTAGCATCAATATTGAGACAGAAACAACCTACATAATTAACAAGTTTTTTTTTCTACTTTTGTTGTTTTTTGGCGGTGACCATATAATCAGTGAATATGTGAATATATATATATATATATATATATATATATATATATTGTTTTTTTTCTCCACTGGATTAGAAGAAATTCTTAGATCTTTGAGTTATGAAAAAAATGACAGAAGATAATCAGTATAGCCTGTTACAGCCTGTATAAATTTCTAGAATGGCCACATGACCTAGCAAATACAAGAAGAACATGTGAGCTTTTCAACTTCTTTCAAGAACATACTTACCAATCCTGTGGCCTGCTGTTGGTGGCCAGTGCTTGTCCACATAATGCAGACTTAGGCAGAAGTGTCATTTAGCTCAACAATGCTCAACTACAATACATTCTCAAAGGATACCATGGGTACCTCCGGGTACAGAAGAGATGTACCTTCATATTGATGTACAGAGTTCTCCTCCAATCCATTAATATTCTCTGTAAATCAGTAACATTAGGACATAAACTACGAATTCAGCATCTAACAGTTAACCTTTCTTTTAGTTTCTCTTTTTTTGTGATACAGAGGAATTACATTAGCCCAGGGGAACTGGTCCATATACATACCACATTCTAATCACTTCTACTCTTCCTTTTCCTCCCTAGCCTTTCTATCCTCCATTATCCAGGTCTGTTTCCTATGTCCATGAAGACTGCCTCCTCTCCCTGGTTCCTTATCATCTATCTCTATCTTTTTTCACTCTTTATTTATACTTTCTTGTTTCCATGCAACAGAACTCATGTGATATTTAGATTTGTTTATTTTTCTTGTCTAGTATTACAGTCTTAATATCCACCCATTTTCCTACAAATGTCCCAAGTTTGAGAATGAGAAGTATTCCACCATTTATATCATGTTTAAGTCCTTATGTATACCTATGTCTTCAAGAGTTTTATTTTATCATCCAACAGTGTTTTTTTTTTTTTTTTTTTTTTTTATTTAGTATAGGGTCTCAGTCCACATCTCAGAATCATAGTGATCTTCCTGATTTCAGCCTCACCAGTGCTGAGAATACAGGCATGTGCCACCTTGCCCACACTTGGTAGCTGGCTCAGTGGGCCCATAGGTGGGGCTAGGGGAAGTGTTTCTGTTCTTATACCTAGGTGTGTGGTCCCTTTTTATTTGAGTTTAGTATAAGTTGTGAGATATGATTGTACATTCATTCTTGTGCTTGTGGACAACCAATTCATTAAGCTTGATTGTCATCTTCATTGGCTTAGGGCGCCTCAAAGATTAGCAAAATGTACTGCTGTGGGTGCCTGAGTGCGTGATGGAGGCACAGCCTTGGGTATTAATTACATCTGTCTGCTCTGGTACTCTCTCCCATTCACCATGCAGGGAGCAGCATTGTTTTACCACCCCACTCCACACAGGTGCTCCTGCCTTGGAGTCCAGTGATCACGGAGCAAAACTTCTTCAACTGCACTGAAAGAAATCTTTCATGCTTTAGTCTAGGAGTGTTAAGTATTTTGTCCACAAAATAGGCAAGCTATTAGAAACACAATGGTAGTCACTATCCAGAAGGATGTGAGTAGTGACACATAGCAATGAAAAATGAAAGGATGCATGGATGAGAATTGGCTAAAACATTTTTAAAAACTATTTTAATTACTGCTCCCTACTTTGGTATAGCAGGTAAGGTGAAGCAATCATAATTACACATTATATTTAAATAGTTAAAAGGTTCACAAACATTCCTGATTAATTTCCTATCATACTTGATAAAGAGCATTTGAAGAAGTCTTCAGTAATTGAGTTTTAGATATTGCACTTATATTTTTAACTCTAAATCTTACTAGTTGTGAAACATTGGCTATATTTCTTAGTATTTCTTAGTATTTCTATGGCTTGGCTTCTCACCTGTGACATAACAATGTTGTTTTCTGCAAGATTTTTTGCAGAATGCAACAAAACAATGCCTAGCACAGAGTTCTTATACCATGGATAATGTTCATATATTTAATATTAAAAAAATATCTGTCATGAAAAAAGAAAAACAAAAACTAAGTTTCCTTTCAAAATCTCCCAGCTCAGGGAGCTTGAGGGTTATCTTAGTTTTTTAAGTGCCTTCTGGGGCAAACCCAGGCAGGCACATAGGACCATGATTTGATCCCCAGCTCCCCAAGGCTTACCAGACCCGTGCTTAAGGTAGCTTGATCAAACAACAACAAAAATGCAGTCTCCTAGCTCTAAATTCTCAGTCTTGCATTCTGTGCCCTCGCATCCCATGAGCTTCATATGGAAGAGCCTCCCAGCAGACATCTTTGAGGTGCCACTTGCACCACAGCTTCACTCCAGCTCTGATACCTCTTCCTCCTCGTGGCAATGCCACAGTAGGCTTATAATTCCTCAAACAAATTTTAGGAAGTTTTCTGGACTTTTACTTTGCCATGCCCGGTGGAAATAGTTAATAGAACCAAGTTATATTTCTGAATTGTAAATATCTGTTGAATTTCTGCCACCCCACTTTTTCTGCTTCCATGTTTTCCAATTTGAAGTTCAATCTTTTCCCTTCATCTAGTCCTTTTTTAATATGTAAGATATTTTATTTTTCAAAGTATTACAAAACAGAGGTACAAAGGAAACATCCTTAGAAATGACACAAAATTTCACTAAACAAAGTAACAGGAATTCAACAAAGGTTGCTATACTACATAATGCCATCTTCATAGTAGTTGCTCTGGTAACCAGATATAAACATGCAAGATTTGTTTAAAGAAAAAAAAAGGCCGGGCATGGTGGTTCACGCCTGTAATCCCAGCAATCGGGAGGCTGAAGCAGGAGGATTGGTGCGAGCTCGAGACCAGCCTGGGCTACAAAAGTGAGCTCAAGGCCAGGCTGAACTGAATAGTGAGACCCTGTCTCAAAAAGACAAAAAAAAAAAAAAAAAAAGAAAAAAAAAATGACAAAATTTGTAAGAAATGCAAAAGAAGAAAGAAAAGAAAGAAAAAAGTCCTTTATCTGGTGTTTAGCCTACCTACAAGACTATTCTATGTGCTCCTCAGGGCTATGGAGAGGAAAAGGGGTTCACTACACAGACGTAGCCTGTGGGAAGGCTGGGAGTGTTGGAGCTCACCAGAGCTGGGACCGTGGGCATAGCTGCCATGAATGCAAGCCTTTGTCAAGCTGTGTCCTCCAGTGAGTGAATTCTACCATAGGCAGAGCTTTAAGAGCAGAAGAGAAGAGCAACAACACCAACAATAAAAAAGACTTGAGATATTTTCCTTACTTTCCAGCAATTACAAAAATATAAAGCGTAGCATCTCAGGGAAGTTGAAAACGTCCATCTTCCACCACCTGCTTCTGCTGGTGCATCGTATGCAGACTTCTCCCTATTTCCCTTCAAGCAGTAGAGAAACGTGTTTATTCTGTCACCTCAATGCATCGTTTCTGCTAGTTAATTATAATATGTTCATTGGATCTGAGGTAAATTATCATATTCTAAAGGAGGTCATGCAAAGAAAAATAAAAATATAAGACAGAGCAACAGCATTTATCATTAGTAGAGTGAAGGGAGGAAAAATGAGCTGGGGAAGCAGGGAAGAGATCACGCAGCTAAAACCCTTTCTATAGGATATGTATCGATGCAAGTAATTAGAAGCTTTAATTGTGCTAGCTTTTCTGTGGTCTTCACCAGTTCCACTGGCAATTTTTAAGTTCTTTTTGTAGCATACCTTATAGACTCTAATAATGTAAATATTATCTATGTTTTTTTTTGTTTTTTTTGTTCTTTTGAGACAGGGTCTCACTGAGCAGTTCAGGCTGGCCTTGAGCTTATTTTTATAGCCCAGGCTGGCCAGGCTGTTTTTTTTTTTTTTTTTTGCAGGACTGGGGTTCAAACTCATGACCTTGCACTTGCCAGGCAGGCACTTGTGCCTCAGAGCTATCTTCCCAGCCCCAAGCCAGGCTGGTTTTAAACTCACATTGATCCTCCTGTCTCAGCCTCCTAAGTGCTGGGATTACAGGTGTGCTCCACTATGGCCGCTTCATCCGTGTAATTTTTAATAGCCAAGCAACACCTACATTGCAAGTTCTGTGATGTCAGAGAGCATAACTACTGTCCCATGATTACATTCTCCTCTTTCTATAGCAGTTTCAGCCACAGAGCTTAAGTAAACAATAGAAAATGGAAAGAATGAATAGTGAATCTTATGCCAAAAGCACAAAGTGCCCAGGGTATTCATTTCTTGGCTTCCTGCTTCCATTCAGTTTGAACGTAGTGCTTCGCGATCTCAAGTCTTCAAGCATTCGCTTGTATTCCCTCCAAATGGTGCTTCCCACAATCATTACTGTAGTTCTGAGCAATCCATTCTTGCGTAAGTAGCCCAAACCATTTCTGTAGGATATGTATCAAGAAAGCAAGGAAGGAAGAACGCAAACTATGAAGCAGGAATTAAGGATTCCGAATGAGGAAATTATTCTTGTTTACACACGTGGTACCTAAGTGCAATTGTTTGCATCTTTATAAGAGAAAAGCAGAGAAAACTTTCACATACAGAGAGGAGAAAGCCATCTAAACTGGCGTTGGAGGTTGAATCCTGAGACCATGAGCCCAAGGCAAACTCACATCCACAGAAGGCAAGGAAACGAACTCCCCCAAAGAGGTTCCAACTAGTTCCTGAAAATGCTTTTGGATTTCTAGCCCTCAAAATGGCAAGATAATACATTTCTGTTGGCTTTGTTGGTTTAGGCCACTTTGTGATTAATGGTAAGCGTTGAAAACTAATGAAGCCCCCCCCCCAGTCAATTGTTCCCTAGAACGTTCTGATTCTAGCTAATCCATACAATTATCAATTAATTGGTTGTCGAACTTGATTTCTTATTTGAGTGAGTTTCTAGCTAATTAAGTGAGCACACTCATGAGTGTGGCTATGAAGTGCTTCCCAGAGATGTGTAAAAACAAAACTAAGTGAGCAGACACGCCCATAATGCAGGAAGCACCAAGACAGTGGGGGCACCTGGGCCAAAGTCAGAGCCTTGAAGCCCAGGCATAAGCCAGCACTTTTGCTTTCTTTGCCCGCCAGCACAAAAGCAGAGCTGCTCCCCTCCCCTTCACCGTTCCCACCCCTGTAATAATTCTGCTTCTCTACAAACAGAAAAGCAATGGAGCTAGCCAACAATGGAAAGAAATTTCTCAAATCAGGATCTAAAATAAATGAAGTTGTTTATCTTGTGTTTTTTCACAGCGAGAAAGCTGACTAAAAGAGTTATAATTCTTATTTATTCCCACAATGATCCTTTTTAGCATCTATTATAGAATTTGAAACCATGGCTTTGTCTGTTTTCTCTTTCTATGGTCTGGGAGTTTCTTGAGGTTAGTAGCTCTGTGGTATCTGTCACCAATGTACAGAAATTCCAAGCACGCAGGAAGAAACTCAATAGATGCGAATATAGCCTCTGTAAACAGATAGTAGGAACAGTGGTATAAAAAATTTTATCATACACAAAACTATGTTTGAAAGAAAATAACAGCATTAGAAAATGACCAAGGAGATAACTCAGTGGCAGGCACAAGGACCCTGGTTTGATCCCCATACCACATGCAGTTTAAGCCCTGTGCCAATCAGCCACCAAAACCAGGCATGGTGGTACACATCTGTAATCCCAGCACTGGGGAGGTTGAGACAGGCAGATTGCTATGAGTCCAAGCTGCGTAGCAAGATGCTGTATGAAATACATAAATTTTTAAAAAGAAAAGAAAGAAAAATAAGATGAACTTATTTGATTGGACAAACAACTCAGTACAGTAACAACAACATGGTTTCTAAAATCAGGCAGATCTCAGTTTTAATCCTCACTATTAGAGATGACATGACTTTGGGAAGTTAACTGATCTTTCTGAATATCAGGTTGTACAAAATTTAAAATGAATCTGCTAAACTTCCATTGCTGTGTAATTATAAACATTGCTTAAAATAAAATTCTAAGAGTTTTGTGATGCTTGTGTTTAACAATTTATTTCTGAATAATTCCATTAACTTATCATCTATTTCCTCTTAACTCTTAGTACCTATTCAAATTAATCCTGCTCCAAGTTGTCTAAAAAAAAAAAAAAAAAAAAAAAAAAAAAAAAAAAAAAAAAAAAAAAAAAAAAAAAAAAA
>PVJA010001248.1:0-58237 GCA_004027025.1 Myocastor coypus | reverse complement strand
GAGGGTTTGCTTCTTTAAGAAGTATTCCAGAATGCACCACTTAGATCCTTCACAAAAGTGGGCTATAGAAAGATTCATGATTTTTTGAGAATCTTTTTTTCTTTCTTTTAATTTTATTAATTTTAATAACGAAGAAATAGCAATTAGCCAGTTTCAAAACACCTTACTAGGACAGCCACAAAAATTAACATCCTGTACATTGCTGTCTTCAAAGTAGTTGTTCAGCGTACAAGATGCAGACATGACGACTTTTCTAAACACTATTAGTACAAATATTTCTTCTCATTGAACTAAGAGTAACTGGTTGTATGTATTGTACAATAGCTCATAATAGTAGTGGATTATCAGCAGATCTGACAATCGGAAGTTGTTGACTTGAGCCTCTAACAGTTCAGCATATTAATATGCCTTTACTTCTTATACCTTGTGATTCAACTTTTCGGCTGGATGGTTAAGGCCAAGTTAAAGCAAAACCTATATAACAAAATATGTAACTTTTGTATGTGACAAGGACAGTCAAATTCCCTCAGGATTTACCTTGAAACCATGTACAGCATTTTGAAGAACTTTTGTCAGTGCCAGCCGTCTGGATGAGTCAAGGCCATTGTTTGACCAGTTTGCTTTCTGTGAAAACCTGAGAGAATGTTTTTTCTCTAGGTGACTCTCCTTAGATGCACTATACTTTATCCATTTCCTCTGAGATTCCATAATCTCCTTGACCATAAAATTTGGGACACCACCGAGTTATAGGATAGTAAAGCACAGGTTCTCTTATGTCCTGAGTCCTCACTGACCTTGAAAGGTTAGGGCCAAAATGTTGGCTATATTTGTAGCCCTTCTTTTGCTCTAATTTTTGGTCTGCAAACTGAAGTTGTTAACCCTCCAGAAGAGAAGCTTGGGGATATTATTATTCAATGACATAGGTATTATCACTGTCTTTCTGAATATCAAATGCCTTAGGCATAACATGAAACTGTCATTTTTCATCAATCATTGATATTCTAATAAATTCCTATAGAATGTGATAGAAAAAAATTACACATTTTTGCACAAAAATTTAGAAATCTAATCATAAAAAAACAAGAGAAAAATACAGATCCTTTAAGAATCTAATAAAGCTGTGGATATGACAGGAGGCAGAGCTGAGGCGGTGATGCTAGCCAGAAATGGGCAGCAGCTACAAATTCAAGGCATTCTGCTTGTATAGCCTGGGGCTTGGGCTCTCTCACATTGGCCCATTTTCTTTCTTTCATACATAGCTCTATCTCTGTACTGCATATGATACCTGGGATCAAACCAGGGACCTTGTGCTTGCCAGGCAAGGTGCTTAGACCACTGAGCTATCTCTCTGGTCATTTTCTAAGGTTATTTCCTTTAAAAAATATCCATATATATAGAAATGTATTTTCCAGAAGGGCAAGGCCTTACTTGCCCCTGTTCACTCTTGTATCATCAGACCCTAGAGGAAAACTCATGGATCAATACATGTGTTTGATTGAGTAGGTGGATTTTTCTCAGTTGTTCATAAAGCCACTGTTCTTTAATGTGGAGAGTCAGCTTAATAACTTCAAAGTTTCTAAATGAAAGCTGTCATTGTGTTATTACAGAACAAAGCCCAGGAGTGAACATGGAAAAATGGGATTTATTTTACAAGTGTAAAAGTTATTTTACTTTTGTAAAATAAATGAAAACAATGAATATTAAAAAGTCAGTGGTGAAAAAAAACGACTATCATCATGCATAATTATAGGCCTCATGAATACTAGGGTACCTTAAAACACATTTCGTAAAAACTCACATTGCTGTAATCTTTGGTAAATGTTCAGGTATCAAATGACATGGGTGACCATTATTTCAAACCTGTGATAACCTGTGGAATAAAAGTTCATTTTGCCTCTTAATTAAATAGAATACATAATTTGTTAAATCTTCTCATGTTGTACTCTAGCCATTCTAAATAAAAAATGTTTTGAAAGCCACCTTATATGGTTCCTACAAACTCAGCTAAAATCTACCTTATGCTTAAATCACTTCCATCCTATTAGAACCTCCTAGAGATTTACTCAACAACCATTATTTCTATATACATATAATTCCTAAATATGTTGTGTGAGGCATTTTTCAAGTAATAGCTAAAACTTTAGGATCCAGGATATTTTAAGTTAATGGAGATACAATTTTTCTGTGCTAAATTCTAGAAATTTATGTTATAATTTTTTTTCACAACAAATATTGACACCAGTTTTCTTTTGTTACTATGATTTGTTCTCAGAGGCTTTCTTCTTTATGGACAGAAAATAATAGCTGAATTTTCTGCTTACTGTGGTGGTGGTGCTAGCCAGCAATGGGTAGCAGCTACCAACCTAAGGCATGCTCTTTTTATCTTTCTTCAGTCCTCCCTCCAAACAAGAAGAGAAAGAAGATAAGTGGATTGGAATTTTTCAGTTTGTTAGTTAATATTTAAGACAGTAAGTTAAAGCAGGGAGAAAGAAAAGAAGGTTACTGGTGAAGGTGGCACTTGGAGGGCCAAGTGTGATGTCACACCGTCTTGTAGACTGTGTGGGGCTAGCAGGTACACAGAAATGGGATTTAATCCTGGTTTTGCTGATCATTAATCAGGTGACTTTGTACATTTGGGCCCCTGTGAACCACAAGGCACTGGAAACACTCGCCCTGAGTCTTAGGAAGGCCTTCTGCAAATGCTAATTTGCACTGATTAGCGAGCTCTGCTTTGGGAAGATTTCTTTCCTACTAAAATTTCTGGAGCCTGTTTTTTTTTTTTTTTTTTTTTTTTTTTTTTTTTTTTTTTTTTTTTTTTTTTTTTTTCTTTTTTCTTTTTCTTTTTCTTTCTCCTTCCTTTCCCTGCCACCCAAAGACAATAATCTTCAATAATGTAAAGCTACATTTTTTTTTCTTCTCTGGATTATGGCTCTCACACCTCCCAGGCTGCTTGAGTTTCAGAGGCCAGCATCCTCAGGCAACCTTAGCACAGGCTTTTGTTAGCACCCTTAATTACTAAAGATCTAATTCCTGCCTCTGTAATTCTAGGGCCTATCAGCTCTGCTACCTACCCTCCATCCTTCCTATCTTTTTTTAAATTTAATTTTTTTTTTCTTGTTCCAGAACTTTTGTTTATTTGTTTATTTAATTTTATGGCCTGCTCAGCCTGCCCTGAGGGCAGGGCTGGTGCAGCATATGTTGCCAGGGATCGAACCACGGTCCCTGCTGCCACCCAAGCTTTCCTAAGCAGGAGCTTTAGACCACTGAGCCATCCTGCTGGGCCCCATCCTTCCTATCGTCTTTCCTTTTCTCACTGCTCCTTTAGTTACAGTTCCACTCTTCCCCAGTCTGGAAATTACATACTTCAAATCTTTGGATAAATACGACTTGTACTCAGTGATTTTTAGTGTGCCCTGCTATACCTGATTCACAGATCCATGCATTAGAAACAACTAAGTGAACAAAACTGATCAAGATCCAGCCTTTGGGGGCTGGAGAAATAGCTTGGTGGCCTACATGTCTACCTGGCAAGCAGAAGGACCCGGGTTCAGTCCCCTGTACTGCGTGCCCTGCCAGCCCTGGAATCCCAGGTGTTGTGTACCAGCCCCAAAACCAGGCATAGTGGAGTGGGCCTGTAATCCCAGCACGGGGGAGGCTGAGACAGGAGGATCAGTGCAAGTCCAAGCGAGGCCCTGTACCAAATAAGTAAATGAATAAATATCTTTAAAAAGATGCAGCCTTTGACAGACTTTGTTTATAGTTCAGTTGCAACAGACAGATCTGTATCCATACAGGCCCTGGTGAGTAGCTGTGTAGAAGAGATGCAGGGAGGACAGAAAGAGTGGGACCTCTGCTAGCCTCATCTGTGACATGTGTCAAGTTTCTGCAGGAGGCGTTAGAGAGCAAGGGAAGGGGCACCACGCACCGGTCCCGGGGAGAGGAGTAGCACTGGACCAGGAGTGGCCCCCATCGTGCCCCTGCCGCCCTGAGTTCTCCGTCTCCCACATGGCCTCTCTTACCAGCAGCAGGGGACACTTTCATTCCCCTTTTCTATGCACAGACCTCTCAGATCTTCCTGAGGAAAACATCACAAGGCTGGAACAGTTGGACCTACTTTAGATGATCACCAAGGAAGCTTGCAAAGGCTTACAAGTCCAGTCAGAGTAAGAAGTCAGCATATGTTTGCTGAGTGATTTCTGTAGGATTCAAAGCTTGAACACACATTTCCCAAACAAATGTTATCAAAAATATTTTCCAAAACTCAAGAGGCATTTGGCAAAGATTTAAATCCCCAAGATTCCCATTCAGGGTCACAATTTTTTTTTTTTTTTTTTTTTTTTTTTTGGCAGCTTTATGCCTTTTTAAAGAAGAAACAGGAAATTCTGAGAGGTAGTCTTCCAAAAGGAGCAAGTATTATTGAAAATTATTCAAGCTGAGTTTTGAATAAAATCCCCTGAGTTTCCTGTAACAACCTCCACTGAATAAGTTCGCAATGCTGAGAGTCCCATTTTTAGTATAATCTTCTCTTGGCTTGCATGGCAATTCAGCACTCTGAAATTGGAGGATGTGAAGATTAGGGGAGAAGTCCTAGCTTTAGATTTAAAGGGGAAAAATAATTACAAAAATGTATTCTTCATTACAAATTGTTTGAGGGAAAATATTTCTCAGCACTTATGACAGTGAAGCCCTGGCCTGCTGAACAGCTCAGGATCATCAACTGCGTGATTAATCCAAATTGGCTCCAAAGGAATACAGCCTCCAACACTTCCCTCAGTGATGTGCTTTCTAATTATTTTGAAAACTGACAAGATCATTGTGTATATAAATGCTTCTAGATGGTTAAGGGCAAGTTAAAGCAAGATCTATATAAGAAAACATGGAACTTTTATACCTCCCAACATCAGTCAAATCCCCTCAGGACATAAGAGAACCTGTACTGTAACATCCTATAACTCAGTGGTGTCCCAAATTTTCTCGAGATTATGGGCCTACAAAGGAAAGGGATTGAAGACATACAGTGTACCTAAGGTGAGTCATTTAGTGAGAAAACATTCTCTCAGGCTTTCACAGAGAGAATATTTGTGAAGCAATGGCTGTAACTCATTCAGATGGCTGACACTGGCAACAGTTCTACAAAGCACTGTACATGGTTTCAAAGCAAACCCTGAGGGGATTTGATTGACCTTGGAGATAGAAAAGCTACATGTTTTATTATACAGGTCTTGCTTTAATTTGCCCTTAACCACCCAGCAGCCAGTTTAACTTTGAGGCATAAAACGTAAAGCTAGATCAGTTATCTGAGCTGTAAAAGGCTTAAATCAACAGATTCCATCATTACCAGTTTTACCAGTAACCTACTGTGATTTTGTATATAGCTGCTTTCCCTTAGCTCAATGAGAAGAAAATTTTTGTACCAGTAATGATTAGAAAAATTATCACATCTACACTCTGTGCTGTGTATAGCTACTAGGAAGACAATAATGTGCATTATATCAAATGCTGGAAATGTACTATTGAAGTGTTTTGAAATGTTCACACTGTTATTTCTTATTAAATGCAATTAAAAAATCAGAATGTACAAAAAAAATGCTTCTAGAGCAGACAAAATACATGAGCAGTTAAAAGCTTAAGTCTCTCATCCTTATTCATTTTCTAAATGGCAAAACCTAATGTTTCTCTTCTTCCTGGACTTTTTTCTTCCATTTGTTTGTTTCTTTGGTTCAGAGGCAGTGGAGAAGATGGAATGAGCTTTACTATGATGCTTGCATCTGTAAACACAACATAGGCCAAATGTATAAGAGATGAAATGAAGCTTCCTCTAGTAGGTTCCATATTGCCAACTGCTTTTGTGGCACCACTGGAGAAGGAGTAAGAAGCATTGTCATGTATGGTGCTATGTCCACACCTGGGATGGAGATTTGGTGTCCCTACTGTCCCAGAGAAACTAAGAAAGGTATAGTCTGGAGCTATTTCGATTTTTCTTTCATTGTTAATGAGCCCATCACCGACGTTGAAACTGCTGCAGGCATGCGCTGTTCCACAAATCTCTTTTCCTGGAGAGCTGATGGGTCTGGAGTAGAGAACCCTTACTTTACCTTTTCATTCATTTATGCAGTATGAATTTTTTTGCATCTAGGCAAAAACTGTTATAATATTGAAAATAAAGACCTGCATACTAATTTGTGGTTTCTGTCCAGAACTTGTGAGCTAAAGAGAAAATGGACTTCCAGAAGATGAAAACATATATCAACATGATGTTTATAGAGCACAGGGGAATCTTTACTTTTTTTTTTGAAAGGCATCATGCAGTTGCTCTGTGAAATAATGGTGGCTTAAGTTCCAGAAATTCTGGCCTAGATATGCATATCTCTGCTCATTTGGTTGAATGCCTCCCATGTTGGCCCAATCCATACCACTGATATTCTACTTTCTTTTTTTTTTTTTTTTTTGTCTTTTTGAGACAGAGTCTCGATGTACAGTTCAGGTGGCCTTGAGCACACTTTTGTAGCCCAGGCTGGTCTCGAACTCTCACCGATCCTCCTGCCTCAGCCTCCTGAGTGCTGGGATTACAGGCGGGCACCACCACACCCAGCCCTCTACTTTTGTTTCCTGAGGATCTGAACATACAGCTGAGTGATAGTCTTGGCTGATACTTCCTCTTGGCTGGCCCCCATGGGAACACTTTCAGTTCCTGGCTGAATTCTTCTATCAAAAATGATAATAGTCTGTGAAATCTGTGTCAAAACAATCATGCTGTCCAGTTGACATCAGTAAGACTTCAGTGTTTTGAGAATGTGACCAGTTTTGGTTCCATAGCATATTTGAAAATCCGGCATCTCCTGGATACACATACTGTTGGATCAAAGGCACACATCCTCCCTGAGGGCTGGCATGAGTTCAGCATCCCTTTTATATGCTATATATATATATATATATTGATTGGCAAATAGCTGAATACATACTCCAACTTTCACCTTGACAAAACTCCTCATATTCCATTTAGGCCCTTATCCCAGGGATGGCAAACCTTTTAGAGACTGAGGCCCAAACTGCAACCTGAAATCCACTTACTTATTGCAAAGTGCCCACACTGCAATTAAACCTGAAAGCTTGGTTGCTGGAGTGATGCTGGGCCATCTCAGCTTGCACACTGAGAGGGAAGGGGTTTAGTGCCCATTGCAGCGCCTGTGTCACAGATGTGTTACCACTGCCCTAACCCATTGCACGTGCTCTCATTTCCTTCCTCAGTGCCAGCTGCACTCGTATGAAACAAAATCTTTGACCGATGTACACATACTACAAAATGTTGCCTAGAATATCACAAACATATCACTATATTACTTTCAGTAAATAATATTTCTAGCAGGAGCCCTGCTCAAAATATATAGGCAACAGGCCTAGGCAGATCACAGATTGAGAAAACAATAGAGGGCCAGATAGAGTGTGCCTTTTCCAAGCCCAAACATAGAGCAGAAATCACGACCAACTCTCTAACCCAGACCTTTTAATTCAAAAGTTTTGTCTTTCACTCCATGACAGTCATCAACCAATACAGGCCAGAAAAGCCTGGACTATCTTTCCCTGTTTGTGCAGTTGGGTTCAAATTTTTCAAGTTTTAGCCATGAACAAATGCAAAAATGTAACCAGAGAGAATAATGTAACGAACAGGACTACATTAAGAACAAAGGTAAAAAGGCTAACTTGTGTTCAGGCTCGAGTAAAAGAGTTCAGAAGTCAAAATAGTGCATGAAGGACAGCACCAAACACAGAATGCTTGAGGCAGCTCTGGAAGGTCACTTAACGGTCCTCACCAAGGGTACCAACTACAGTGTTAGCATCCTCCCAAAGGAACTATTCTAAGTAATATATATATATATATATATATATATATATATATATATAATATATATGATGGATATATTATATATCACATATATATGATGTATATATAATATATATCAGATATATATGATGTACATATAATGTATATCACATATGTATGATATATATAATATAGATATCACATATATATGGTGTATATTATATAGCATAGTATATATACATATATGTTTGTATATATGTATATATATTTGTATATATATGTATATATATGAGATAGAGTGCAAGATTTTCTACTTGTCAGCCATGAATACAAGTAGTCAGAAAAACAAAATAAGAAATAGATAGATACTAAATTTTTTAATAACATAAAATGATAGGGTCTATTATTGCTTTGAATTATTCTTTCAGTATGAATCAGCAAAGGAAAAAAGAAGTATTTCATGTGTAGGAAACTAGAAGAACCAAGATTGTTTTCAAATAGTTAAATATTCCTATATTATATATTTATATATAAATATACACATTTATTCAGAAACATTTATGTACACATACACATAGTCAGGTGTTTGCTTCAAATTGAGATAACAATCATTAAATTATTATGAAATTTGTGAACTTTATCTATATTGGAAGCTTAAAACATCTGTTTTTCAACTGACTAGTTTTTGATTATTGTAATCATTACTATCAAAAAAGAGATAGTGTATTGAATATACTCAAGAATGTGAAAATGCACATATGTTACCTAGTAGGGGTCTACCTTCAATCAATATCTTCTCCGAATGACATTTATGAAGAAGGAAACAGGGCTTAGTTTAGCTAACGAATTATTCTTCTTCACAGGAGAACTTTAGATGGGATCACCTTAATGAATTGGCTAAGAGCAGCTCTTTGTTTACCAGTCACAGTATACATATGTTTACAAACAGTAGGAAGCAAAGCTGCAAGCAGCAGCCTTAGGAAATTAAGTGGAAGGAAAACACTGTGGTGTTAAAGGCAAAAACAGACAAAGGGAATTGCTTATGACAAAGCTATGACAAAAATATAAACAAACTAAGAGGCTGTGTGTCATGCAACAGATTTTTGTCTGCACAGTACAAAAGGAGAGTGATTCAAAGAAAAGAAAAACTTTTTGCATTGTAAGCATGAGTGCCATATATGGCTATTTTGACTCATTTCATATTCTTAAGGACAATTATTTGGTTTTAATTACCAAAGGATTTCCTTAAGACAAAAGACTTAAGAGTAAATAATTCATTTATTACCTAGCAGTACTATGTGTTAGATTGAAGTATGCTTTGTTCTATTAGGTATAATTTAAAATTACTTCCAACCCATTGTAAAGCTACTTTAGCAATTGGTATTGTAAGTTTCAATTCATTTTCTTTCTACTTTACTAAGTAAATGCAGCACTTGGCCATGTATGATAGTGCTCTCCGGGGAAAATAATTCATGATACCATAGGTACTGTTTAGTTACACTGGCTGTTAGTCTTATTAAGATTAAATTACTTTATTTTGTTCTCAATTCATTGGGTAGCTCTGTCATTAATCCTATCAATTCACTTCAAGTTCTTTGGTAGATATTTTTCATTATTTAGGCTTCTCTGGTTGTTGCAGACCTATAAAGAAAGCACATGGCTACAGAGGACATTCAATTTTCAAGGGTTGAGAATGGAAGAGGCACGAGGACTATGTGCTCTGATGTGGATGATTCGCACTTAACATCTCATGCTAACATTGAGAGTGACATCTTCTGCTACGATACCATTTACCACATCGGAAAAGAGCAAAAACAGCCATACATCCTCCCTTTGGACTTACATGGTTGCTCTCTCAAGCAAACTCCTTGCCTTGCCTACACTTAAATCATTTTGATATACTCACTGAGTTGAATAGGAGAGTTCTCTTGAACCTACACAAAATCCAGATCACAAAACACAAAGCTTTCAGTGTTAATATCAAGTCTCATTTTCTAAGCAGCCTTTTAAAAATATATTCCTTAGGATTGTTTAGACTTTTCTAAGATTTGAAGTTAAAAGAAATATCTATAGTGCCTTAAATGTTTTAGGAATTACAAAACGCTAGGCAAGTGTACCAATTCACTGTACCAGGATGTATTCACTAAATTAACCCATTGTCCATATGTATTTTGGACTGGGTATTTTTTTATATGTTAGTTGTAAACGTTTGATGTAAGCAATGACTTCATCATGGGAAGTTAGTACATGCACATAGCACATCTTAATTCTTTGCTTTATTTTGATCGATCAAAATAATTGACTTAGTGTAGTTAGATTTGCATTTGGTGATCTTAGTCACCAATTCCTACTCATTTTGAGAAACAAAAGGTATCTGAATGCCTGATGTACACTTAGTATCAAACATTGTAGAAGTACCGATTACTCTGAAATATGCCTCAAATTCAGTGCATATTATAATGAAGTCACTAAATGTATATAGTTTATCATGGAAGACTACAGATCCAACTACTTGCTCTGCTGATCCCACAGAAAGGACTGCTACAAGATGAGCTCATGCGAGAAAGGAAACTACACAAAATAAACCTTATGCTTTACTCACTTGGGCAGACGATATACTAGATGATTAAACTAATTTTGAAGAGTTAATATGTGAGGGTCTGCCAAAAACGCTCAGCAGATTCAATCGCCTGGATTTGATCCCCAGGCCTGCTGTGCAAGCCCCTTCCCTGGGGAACACTAAGATGGCAATTGAGACTGGGTGTGGTGTGTGGTGGTGCACACCTGTAAGCCCAGCTCTTGGGAGGCTGTAAACAGGTGGATCACTATGAGTCTGATGTAGTAGTGAGACCCTGAGCACCCTAAAGACCCTCCACCAAATAAAAGAAAGAAAAGAAAAGTTAACCTGTGTATTTGTCTGCTAAGGGCTAGGGAAGAAATAGAAGAAGAGATGGTTATTTGTGTTAATACAATACAATGCAAGTTTGTGTTCTTGTTAGCAACTATATCAGAGGAAAGTCTTGTGATAGAAACACTGGGGTGTGATGATGGTAAATTAATGGCAAATATGTAGGTGAAATATTTCCATTGTTTTCACTGATGATTCTCTGAGACTGGGCTGAAGAACACAGAGATACACAGAGGGTTTCCTGAAAACAATTTATCATCCTAATTTCTGCTTATGAGATTCATCATCAGACTTTGCAAATAATTCTAATGCAGGAGTGCTAGTTTTAGCTACCCTACCTCAAGTCTGTTTCAAGCTTCCATGGACCTCAACTATGAGATCTGATATCAAAGTTCTTTCTAATTCAGATGAGCTCTCGGGCAGGTTATTGCCAAATATTACTCCAGTTCACTCACTGTAGCTCTTCTTTTATCTGCATATAACTCTGAAGTTCTTTTTTGCAGTAAAAGTTTATCTTCCCATGAAGATTTGTATAGATGTAAGACAAAGAACTTGAGATTTTAGTCATTTACTGTAAAATTGCTATCTTTCTTTTCACAAAGTTACTCTTGATTTTTTAATAGGAATAAAAATATGGCTCTACCTTGAATAGAATAAAAACAATAAGTGGTTATGGAATAATTAAATGAAGAAATGACTGAATTGAAAATGCAGCAGAATACTGTTAGCAGTTACTTTTTTTTTCTTTTTGATCTTCTAGGTTCCTGTGAGAAGTCTCTTCATAGTATTTATTTCAAATGTGAAAAATTCATTTTGTATTACAGAGTAGTGTTTTTTCAAGTAGTATTCTCTGAAGAGAATATTCTTGGAGACTGTAATAGCTTTGTGGAAAAAAATAAGTTCCTAGTTAAATTTAGGAAACTCTACAGAATGTGTTCCTCTATCCCTCTTTAACATGAAAAGCCATGAGAATTTCTGTAGTAAAAATCTACTTAATTTTGTTTAATGATAAATTTCTCAAAACTATCTTATTGCTAAATACTATGATGCTTTTTCCTGGTACATATTAACTTACGGAATACTGTGTGGGAAAGTATTCTATACAGGATTTCCTCCCATTTTGAGCCCAGTCTTCCTTAAAAGTGTATATTAAGCCATTTATTTTAAGAATGATTTAAAAATATTTAAATATGCCTTTTTTTTTTTTTGTCTTTTTGAGACAGGATCTCACTGTGTAGTTCAGGCTGGCCTTGAGCTCACTTTTGTAGCCCAGGCTGGTCTCGAACTCGCACCGATCCTCCTGCCTCAGCCTCCCTAGTGCTGGGATTACAGGCGTGCGCCACCATGCCCGGCACTTTAAAAATATTTAAGACCATTTCTGACTGTAAAAATATGCTTACTTTCTTATATCAGGACATCAGTAGGAGATGTGCAGTGGCTTCATCCAGTAATAAATGATATGAACAATACTAAAATAATAAGTTGTGGGGTTTGGGATGGTAATTATACTCACTAGACCATATACATTCCTTGATGTCATGGTCAACTGATTTTTGAACACATATATTCAAGATTACCTATGGTAGTTATTTGCCATTTTTTGTATTTGTTTATGAGCCTTCTCAATACATAAGCTAGCTGCTTAAGACTGTGCCTCGGTTACCTGTGGCCCACAGAGTAAATCTGGATCATTCACAATGTTGTAAACCTTTTTTAGGAGTGCATATACATATGGCTTATCACTCCTTTTGTACTGCATTAGGGTTGAACAGCTGTCACAGAGATACGCTGGCCTATAAAATTAAACATGGTTTCTATCTGGCTATTAGTGGTCAAAGTTTACCGACATCTATCCTAGAGAAGTGGTGCTAAATCACAAAATATTTGCAATGAATCTTTGAAGAATGCACTAATCTCCTTATCTCATGAATTATGAGGTAAAATTTTACCCAGGAGATGGAGTGATTTGTTTGTGTCACTGAAGTAGGAAGAAGTAAATACGTGAGAATGAAATCCACTTTGTCAACAATGAATTTTAGGATCTTTCTTCTATCTGGAAGCCAACCTTGTGGTCCTGAACACATCAGACTTTATTAAGGAGACAGTTAAAAACTTTAAGATAATACTTCTCTGAAGGAGCATTCACATCGTATTTTATAAATTTCTGTATCTCCCTGTTTGCAAGGCTCTTATTAGTGCCTGTGTTCATGCTTGAGTATTTGCATCCACACCACTGCCCTGGTGCCCTTGTTCTTCCACATCCACGAATTTTCCTCCCAGAGTCTTCTTCATGCAGACCACATTTCAGAAGTTCTGAGATGTTACACAAAGATAAAGGATTCTTATTCTTGACATATGGTTCAATTTTTCATTATTGTTACAGATCTGAAAAACTACCTCCCTTTCATGGCCTTTCATTTAACTTAGCATTTGATTTTTTGATTAAATATCTTGGTCTTTAGAGTGCTATTTTAGTTGATTCATCTAAAAAGAGATATTTCACTATTTCATCTTTATAGATTTGGTGTGTTTCCATTTGGGTTCAACTTCTATTTTTCAATATTGAAGGTAGAAAAAAAGTGTTTTTGAAACATTAGATATATATTTGGGTCTGTGGAGAACATAAAAGATTTAGCTGTTTCTAAAATGGAACTGAGATGAGAGTCGATACCAAGACGTTCATAGAAACTTCCCAATTCTAATCAATTCATTTTAACAAAAATCTATTGAACATCTAAGTGCTATGGAGTTATGTATGGAATATAAAGCAGTGCCTGCTAAAGGAAGCCAGGCCATTCCTCATAGGAGGCCTACATGCACTCAGGAGATGATGCTGGCAGAAGTTCTTCTGTGTGAATGCTGCAGGACATCACTAGGGTTTACACCTGTTTATCTTGAGGCTGGAGATTTTATCACTTTATTTCATTTAAATAGAGTATATTGGGAAATAGAACTGATCAAACCGGCAATGACCACTGTCTTAGTCACTTTTTACTTGTTGCTGGGACAAATACCCGACATTCAAAATGAAGGAAGGAAAGGTTTATTTAGCTCACAGTTACTGGAGTTTTCAGCCCATATTCGGCTGGCCCAAGGCTGAGAGGAACAGAGAAGAGAGAATGCAGTTCATGGTGGTGGAACAGCAACAAAATGGTGGCAGAGGCAGCCAATCAATCAGGGCAGCAGAGCAGCAGCAACTACAGCTTTAGTATGTCTCTCTGTCACTCTTTATATTACATTCAGGCTCTCTGCCTTAGGATATCTGCCCTAGACCACACCCATAGTCTCAGCCTTATTCATACCGATAGTCCCATCAGTACTAAAACACAATCCCAGCGATCATGAATCAAGTCTCAATATATAGAAGCCAAGACCCATGTTTGCATGAGGCTTTGGGGGGACAACTAGACATAAACCATAACAACCACCTAAGCGCCAAGTATGTGTAATCCTTTTAGTTGGTTTCTATTAGAACTGATAGTATGGTAAGTACTGACATAATCTTATCAGTACTTACAAACAAGTAGGCTTTAAAAATATTTTAAGAACTACCTTGATGTCCTCAAGAATCCTCCTACTTTCTCTTCCAAGATCTTAAGGATTAAACAACGAGGAGAAACAAAGCAGAAAAGTTAGGAAACTTGACAGGGTAAAAACCATAAACTTATATACACAGGATGAATTACACAATGGTGCTAAGAATGTACAACAGGTTTTGGACACTGAGGATAGCAATGTGTAATACTAAAACCATGTTTGGAATGCATGACATTCTGTCATTCTGGTTTTTTAGATATGTGCTGCTTCTAATGCCATATCAATTATTGCTATACTCTCTCTCGAGTCAATGTTTGTTAAATAAAAGGGATAATAAAAGAGAATGAGAGACAAGGAAAATGCCATAAGATTGACCTGCTACAATTTTGTACATGGTTAGATTTCTAAATTTCTGTGTAAAATTGTGTAACTGTTTTTAGCACATTCTATAAGGATCTATTAGAATATCAATGATTGATGGAAAATACTGATTCCAAGTCTAAGATGTTTCATATTCATAAAGGCAGTGATATTAGGCTCAAGTATCTATGTTACAGAGTAATTGTATCACTCATCTTCTCTTTTGTAGGGCCAACAACATAAGTTTGCCAACCAAAAAGAGAAAAAGAAGGGCTACAAGGATAGCCAATATTTTGCCCTTAGCCCTTCAAGGTCAGTGAGGACTCAGGAGAAAAGAGAACCTCTGCTGTAACACCTTATAGCTCAGTGGTGTCACAAATTTTCTGTTGAAGGAGGTGACGGGGCCACAGAGGAAAGTGATCGACAATGTATAGTGTGCCTAAGGAGAGTCACCTAGAGAGAAAACATTCTCTCAGGCTTTCACAGAGAGTAAACTCATCAAACAATGACCGTGACTTATCTAGATGGCTGACACTGACAAAAGTTCTACAAAATGCTGTACATGGTTTCAAGGTAAATCCTGACAGGATTTGACTGACGTTGTCAGTTACAAATGTTACACTTTTTAATGCAGGTTTTGCTTTAACTTGGCCTTCACCATCCAGCCAAAAAGTTGAATCACAAGGTATAAGAAGTAAAGGCATATTAATATGCTGAGCTGTAAGAGGCTCAAGTTATCAGATTCAGCCATTGCCAATTCTGCCAATAATCCACTACTATTACGGAATATTGAACTATACATACCACTACTTTTTCTTAGTTCAATGAGAAGAAATATGTATACTAATAATGTTTAGAAAAGTTGTGTCTGCATTTTGTACTCTGAACAACTACTGTGAAGACAATAATGTGCATTGCATGAGTTATTGTGGCTGTCCTACTAAAGTATTTGAAACCGTCTCATCGTTATTTCTTTCCTATTAAAATTAATAAAAGTAAAAAATAAAAATATTTCAAATGATGAAAATATACAGCTATGACTTACTCATAAAGCTCTTTAGATTCTACACTGTGGAGTTTGAACTTTATGCTACAAGTAATGAAAAGGACATACAGGCTTTAAAGTGAACAATTTTGTGGGATACACATGTGAATAACACTGCTGAAAGGTGGATACTCTGCCACTGTGCAAGGATTAAGACCAAGGATTCTCTTATGGAAATGTACCTGCTTCTCTCATTGGTTCAGAGTAAACTTATGTGAAGCAAATTCAGTGACACATTGTTTTCTATGGTGCTCTTGAGTTTTGAAGTGAAAGACACAGAGAAAGAGAAGAAATCAATGATAAGACAACAACATCTAGGACTAGCAGTTTAGCAATATATAGCAAAAGGGCTGAATAAATGTGGTGTTTCCATATCATCATCTACATTATCTTCTCAGTTCCCTTCAATTGAATTTTCTTTCTGATCCCTTGACTGAAAGTGCACTTTCCAAAGCCAATGATCCATTTGATAGGTTTGAATCGCTTTCTTCCTCAGCCTACAATTTCCCATTTCCCACTAGCATTATGGGAGTTTCATTCTCAATTTATTTCAATGATTTCTTCTGTAACAAATCTCTAAATATTAAGTACTCTATGATTAAATCCTCCAACCTCTTCTCTTTCCAATTTGATTCTCCATTTTGGATGATCTCATTCAATTTGATGCCTTTAACTACAACACCATAGGCTTATACAAGTAAACAAAAATACAGCTCTTTTCTTAACTCTGACATTTCTTTGTAGTATTTAATAGTTACTGCAAATTTAAAATATTCAAAATAAAATTATTTACTTTTATTTTTCTGAGTTCTCCCCAAGTTTAGAACCTTGACCACCCCATATAAACCTTATGAAAGAACAGGTCTTACTATTATTGCCTCAACACTTAGGTTGGGGAATGTACAAAATAAGTATTTGGGGAGTATACAAGTTCATATGTAAAAATACTCAACTAAAACTTAGAAATGCCCCTATACCTTATTGCTAAACATACTGAGGATGATGGGAATGAAGTAAACTGTCCAGTGTCATAGTTCCATCCATGACAGATATAACAGGGTCTTTCCCATCAATGCTAAGAAGCTGCCATTGCTATCACTGCCGCCTGTCTCCTTATTGGAGTCTGCCATAATTTCCCTCAGAAACAAATTTCTGTTGTTAACTGCCTAATCTGTTCCAACGCTCAATATCCAATGCCTTACTCTGTAGGAGTTTGGTCAGCATACAGGAGAGAAACACTTTGTGACTTCGAGAAGCACAAAAGCCTTCACCTTTGCAGTCACTGACTGGTCATTATTTATGCTCTGTCTCATTTGCAAGGGCCTGCCTCAGTGCATGCATTTTCATCAAGTCAGAACTCTTGCTATAAAACCCAAAGGACTTCAAACACCGACTGTTGATTTTCTCTGCTGCTCAGATTATTTCACTAAACAGAGACCCTCAGCCGGAACAACTTTTAATGAAGATAGGTGTACAAAGGTAAGGGCTTTCAAAGAGCAAGAATGTGTGGCACTGTGATCTGATAAAATTCTGATGGGGCAGAGATGCATGCAATCCAATGGTCAGATATCAGCTGCGGCCTTCTCAGCAGACCTCTAGAGCCAATGCTTTGGGTGGTCTCCACTACTCAGTCTCTCTTATTTTGTTCTTCTACTTTTTTCTATTTATTTTTGTGTATTTGGTACAGGGTCTCACTACACAGCTCAGACTCATAGTAATCCTCCTATTTTTAGTGCCTCCAGTATTGGGATTACACTTGTGTGCCACCACACCTGGTCTTGGTGGCTGGCTCAGTGCACTCAGGGTCAGGGCCTACACAGCATGTGGGGTCAGGGATTGAACTCTGACCCTTGGGCTTGCCTAAAGAGATACTTAGTCCACTGAGCTATCTCGCTGGTCCAGCCTCTTATGTTTAACTGATGTTGGATGGCTGCTGATTCTACTCAAATGAGTGAGAGTTCTTTTACTTTGTTTGAAACCCAAAGCACAAACTGATTCACCAATGACCTTCAAGCAGCCGTTTTCTAGGACTGTGCACTGACTCGCCACTGGAAGTAAAGCTTTCCCACTCAGAAGGCTTAGGCTCAACTGGGGTATGTCATGCTGCCTCAAAAACCGGAGTGTTGCTTATTCTCTTAATCCCATAACAAGGTTCAAATGAAAAGATGAAATGTTTCAGTATAGCTTACATTTTAATCTCATTTTTAAGTACTGAAATATATTTTTATGTATTGAGGTATATAGAGGTAAAAATTTCAGACACACCCCACTTGAAGAACAGTTGTTTGGCTGTAGGAAAATCTTTAACACAGTCTCTCTCCAAAAAGACATTCTGTTTCACTGTTTCTTGCAAACATACTTATGGTTTAAATCTCACCTGGCTTAAAGATTTCAGGAAAACCATCCCTTTGCCTATACTTGCTTTTCTAATAAAGATGCAAGGGACCAGTTGTTTTAACCCTTCTTATTTCTTGTTATTCTCTCCAGCAGGAAGAAAGTAGAGAGGGTTACACAGAGCTTAAAACATTGGCCATCTTTACTCATAGGATGGCTGCTGGTATAATTGCATTTTATGTTGCAAAATGCCTCATCTTGCTCCTAAATTAAGCATTCTGGCAGCTTTATGAGAAAGGTATACGTTATGATCATAGATAATCTTTGCTTTTTAAGTATGATTTGCTTGACAACTGCTTCAGAGCAACGCAGTTTAGAAAAGACAGTGTTTATAGCTTTCAGTGTCTCTGTCCATTATGTTTTCTTAACATTCAACCCAGACTCAATGACCCCTTATAATAACGGGATGTAGACTTTCTCTATAGCAAAAACATATGCACACAACACAGATATGTACACAAACATATGCATGGTTTTGCACAGGGTGTTGTGCAGTTCAAAGACTAATTCTCAAGCACATCCATTATAGGGAGCCTTCACCCTGCTTACGTAGTTCATTTATTAAAATATTTAGCAGACCATACTGTTATTAATGGTTTAAATTATTGCTATCATGATTTTTTGTGGTCTATAGGAATAGGCATTGATAGTGAGCCTATGACATGCAGGCTGCAGTGGGCTGTTTTTGTTATTGAAAACTATAAAAGACTCCCCATCTCTAGAGTATTTTATTATGTTACTTATCTTTCTATCCTCAATAGCTAACCAGGTATCTGGCTTATACTTGACACTTAATAAATGTACATCCACAGAAAGCATGGCTCTGTCTTTAAAACTTTTCCACACCCGCCTGGATGACACTAGCCAGGTGCCTCATTATCCAGCTATGCATATTCAATCACACTGCACTTCACAGAGCTTACCTGTGAAGAGTACGTTCAACCTCCTCTTATTTAACAGGAAGTTATAAGCAGTGCATCTAAAAAAACCTACTAAAGGGCACTCTACAAATGTCAAGAGGAACCACTGTGTTGATGAAATAATAACAATTTATGTAACTTAGGTAAATACATATTTACTTATCTCCCCAGGCATTTTAAGGAAAGGAAAATCAGTCATGGGAGATTCCAGAACAATCACATTCGTCCAGCTAAGCTAGAATAACATTTTCAGTGAGGAGAAGCACCATATCCAATCTCTTTTTCGACAGTGTTTCCTTCAACTTGTTCTCCAGATCTTGGGAAATCCACCTAATCCTCTATGCAAAGGCTGAGACAAATGAGACAGACAAGAGTAATGCTTCCATGTCACTGAAATTTGAGGGTAGCTCTGAACAAAGAAAGCCTTGCTGTCCTGTGACTCCTATTCTAAGCCTATGAAGATAATGTGCCATAGGAAATTGGATGTCACATTTCACACTTATTGAGAAACTGACAAATCTAGAAAGTATTTCCTTCATGCACAAGATCTCCCAGTGGTGACAGTGCACTTAAGCAATATAGCAGTTGCAGTGAGACTAACTGTACTACTAGGGAGTGGATAGAAGATTATTACAAAAAAAAAAAAAAAAAAAAAAAAAAAAAAAAAAAAAAAAAAAAAAAAAAAAAAAAAAAAAAAAAAAAAAAAAAAAAAAAAAAAAAAAAAAAAAAAAAAAAAAAAAAAAAAAAAAAAAAAAAAAAAAAAAAAACAGCCAGGTGATGCAAAGGACTTGAAACTTCTTAACCAAGGCCACACAGGTTCAAATTTCTATCTTTTCTTTCCTCTTTTTACCCACATATGACTTCACTATCATTTTTTCAGCATGCACAGGTTGCCAATTTTCTAATCTCAGGAAAGTATATCCAGGAAATAGAAAGGGCTCAGAACGTACCTGTCCTCTATGCCTACCAAAACACACCTGGAAGCACTAATTTTAGGTTCTCATCAGCTGTGACAGCAAAGCTGTGCCATTACTTAATTCATAATCAGTAAAGAGTAAGTGTGTTTATAGAGTGTATGTTAGGAAGTTAAGGGGAATCTTATCTAGCTTTTCATTTAAGGACCATCATGGGCTGGGGGCTGGTTATCAGAGAAGTAGTTTTATGTGTTCAGTTATTCCAAGAGAAAATAGATTATCTCAGCAAGTCTTGGAAGAAATAAATATGGTCCTGGTATGTATCTGGAGACCTCTATTACAGACACATAAACATACTGTTGTGTTTTCTTTTTAAAAAATTATATAATTTATAAATATCTAGAGAAACAAATTTGCATACATTTATATTATAAAACATAAAGAACAAAAGGAAATTATATTGAGCACTTTCTCATTTCCACTTATGTGAATTTAGATAAATTACTTCCCCCTTTGAACTGTAACTGACTTGTCTTTTAAAATCATAGAATAACTAGTTGCAGGGTTATTTTACCTAGCACACAGTAGGCATACAAGAGCATTATGTTCAATTATTTACTGCCAAGACTACTGATGTCTTCCTTTAAACCACAATCCATGCTTTTAGTTCACAACTCATGACTTGCAATAGTGTATTTGACTTTTATAAATTCATAAACATTTCACATAATTTACATTTCAACAACAGAGTCTGCAACATGCTGAATACATTCATTGCTGAACACTGCAATCAAGGCAAGCCACCTTCCGTATGTTAGGAAATGATTACCTTTTGCTTCAGACCTATAATTCATCAATTTGTATGGAATCAGAAAGACACAACTGAAAGGCAGTGATGGTGTAAGGACTCAAAACTCGGCTGAGGTACTCCCTTGCATCCTTAAGCATATTGCCTGCCTATCTTCCATAGCTCATCAGTATGCACTTTGGAGTGAATGCACCTGCCTCGTACCTATACAGATTTCCAGTTACCTCCAAAAGGCATCACAGAAGTCCTATCAGTCATACGAGTCACAGCTTCCTCCAAACTCTTAATTATGTTAGAACTTATATTCTAAGAGAATGAGAAAGCCTGAATGTAGATATATATCTATTCCTCATTCTCTTTGGGGGAAAATCCAGAAGTAATAGTAGAAATACAAGATAAATAAGATAATTTGATTCATTTGAAGTAAATCTTTAGGTGGGTTGTCCAGGAAAATCAAAGAAGAGCAAGATTTGTGGAATAATGTGTGATAGCAGAGGCTAGAAATATTGTGGATCAAATCATAATAGCTTATCTTGATCTCTAAGCATTTATTTATAGCCAGACAAAAGTAATAGCAGGGAAGTGAAGAATTTAAATTGATATCTTAGAGGAGAGATACTTGAAAAGGAACTTTACCATAGGAAGAATGCTGTGCATAAATGAAGTACCACTACAGATTCTTTTGATTGGTTCATTGTTTAATTTCCATTGACATTTGTCTTTGTTTAGATTTTTGTGTATGTGCATGAGTGTATTCAACAATTTTCTTTTTATTTTCTGACATATAAAGGTGGTTGAAAGTGTTTATAAGTCAACACGCTGATCTCAAGGTATTTTCTAAGGCACCTCAAGACAGATAAAGGAAAGCTAAACAATCCCATTTGTATCGTACACTGTGTATAGGAGCCATCATAAAAAGCGGAAGTGACCAGTGAGTTGGACAACCTTATACTGCACCTTGCCCAGTGCATCCTAATGGATTTTTATTTCCTTAACAAAAGTGGTGGATGAGGGACAAAGGCCCCCTTCCTTGTCTCTACCTCTTTCTCTTTTTCACATAAATGTCATACCTGAAGCTGAGACCACCAGTTTTGGAAGTATGAGACAGCATTCACCACTCAAAGGCCAACGGAAGCTGACTTTGTACTGACTGCTGTATTATTGAACTGAAGATCACTGACAAATCTGTCAACACCAACATGAAAGAAAACTAAGCTGTCTTTTAAAATTTTTAACAGATTTAGTGCTTTTACAATTCTATTACTACTCAAACAAGGGAATTTTTTCTCTTGTTTGCACTGCATGCTCTTGCACTCAATTTATTTTTACTAAAAGGGATAATTTTCATAATTTATACTGGTCAGAGCTATACAATATTATTTGCTAAGTTTTATACGCCTTCTTGTAATGGCTACAAGAATTATTAGTGAGGAAAGAATTGCATAAACTTCAGGAAATTCTAATTGTTGTGATCTCTTCAAATCCAGCTCTGAGCACACAGTGAATGTTACTTAAATCTGATAAGAATAAAAATGAAAACTGAATTCCAGTTCATGTACGTTACTGGTCGGGTCCCAACCTTAAGTGGCCCCAATTCTATGCTTGTATTGACTAACAGAAAGCTCCAACGATACAAGAGGTTCAATAAGGAAGGTGTGGTTTGTACATCAAAATAGCAGTGCCCTCCTCAGTGAGAGGGTAATGCAAAAATCATGGTACTGAGTGGAACTCCATTTCTTCTGCTGAGAGAGTGACACACAGAACTCCTGCCTTGGCATGAGCTGTGAGGGGACAGGGTGCTAGGTGTACAAAGGGAGGAAAAGATAGCTTATGCATTGCTGTCCTCCCTTAAAAGTAAAGTGGACTAGAACAGAGAACCAATTATTCAGTAAAACAAACACACACTCCAAGTTGGCACTGTTCATCTCTCCACTAAAATTGCTAAGAGGTATGGTAGAATACTCAATCTCTGCATTGAAATTAATTATAATGATTGCGGTTAAGTATTCGATACAAACGAGTTTGCAGCTTTTCTAATTCACAGATTCTCCTTGATTTAAAATCCAGCGATAAAAATGATAAAGGGCAAGCTATAAAAAATAAAAACACTGAATTAATTTTTAATGAAGTTTTATTTTAAAGGGAAAAGACAACATGTGATTCTATGTTTACCAGTGCAATATACAAACAAAAACTAAAAAGAACACAGGAAGAAGAAAGAGAACAATTAGATAATAAGTTGAAAACATCCTTTTGTGTTTTATTTTTGCTTTCAGGGAAACCTCTGTTAATTTTCAAAGCTCAAAAATAACTGAGGGAAACACAAAGTCAATCTCCTTTAACTCACATCTACCTTGTTTCACAGTGCACATTAACACAGCAAGTTTATTCAGAAACAAGTAAACAATATATGGCTTTTCGTGACAGAACAAGAAAATGAGGTACAGCTTACTAAGTACCAATCTCTTGATGTGGGGAACACAAATTGTATGGTTTGAAGTCAGAGTATCAACATGCGCCAGCTCCATATCACATGGAAATTAAGAAAACTGAATAAAAACTGGATTTAGTAGAAATCGTGTGGAAGATAAAATGACTAGAATTACTTATAGTTTTATATAGATCAGAAGTACCTTGTATAGGAAAGAAAATAAGTATTTTAAAAGATATAATAAACACATATCTGTTGTGAAGTAGTTAATAACTAAGTAAACAAGACTATTGTCCAGCAGATTAAAAGAGCATTTTAAATCCAAGTTAGGAAGCCAGATCAAGTGACTACAAAGGCTGGATAGGTCATACATAGATAATAGCTTGGTAACCTAAAATTCTATGCAAAGAATGTATGTATTATATTCAGTTTAGATGACATTGAAATAATGAACTTTCTACAAGATTCTGTGACTGAGAAAATTAAAATATTCCATTGTATCATAGTAATATAAGAAAAAATTAAGACATCTGTGGTGAAGTGTATACACCTGGAAAATATAATGTGGAGTGAAACACAGGACACAGAGACTTAAGTGCCACAAGGTATCTCTCATATTAGTAACACAAAGTACAAAGGCACGAATCAAGGGTGGATAGAAAGAGACAAGAGCACGGTTCTCTTCTACATAGGAAGAGATCCCAGAGACCAAGATAAGAGGCAAGGAGAACGGAAGAAAATCACACAGAATAAAGACGTGCCATGAACAGGAATGGGAGGACCTCAGTATATGCAAATTTATGAGCCAGAAGCACAAGCTAAGATTAACAATATCAACAGAAGTGAAAATGGGGAAAGGAGAATTAGAGGAGGGAGGGAGAAGCGAGGGGATGGAATTAAAAAGAACCAAGTTGTGTTATATACATGTATCTACACTCTCTGAGATGGTTGTAAACTACACGGACTGGAAATGGATATTAATAGAAAAGCACAAAGTTCTCCAATTTATCCCAGAAATATCAATATTTGCCCAACTTTATTTGTTATGAAGAGAGAAAAATCCCGCTGAGGAAGGAAGAACAATCTTTGAAAAGCTAACATGCTATTTTAATATAAGTTTGTCTTACTTTTTCATACAGTTTCTAATTAAATATCGACATGGAGTTTGTAAGAATTCATTCACCACCACAGTTTAAGAGTTAGCGATCTTGTTGGTCTTGAATCAGATACACAGAAAATTCTTACGCAAATGATCTAATGAAGAGAGAATATTTCATGAGAATGTGTCTTACTGTTCTAAAGTGTGGTTATTAAAGGTTAATAATATTGTCTACTCTTTGGTGACAGAACAATTTAGAAGTATCTTATTGGGAGTAATGTAGACTGTTGAATGCTGCTTATACAGGATATAAGGAATATGAGCCAAGAAACAAAATTTTGTTTTCTTTGATGCTGCACTGCAAGACATGCAGCTAATTACTTCAACTAAAAGTCATGGTCAAGGGTGATGCTCACAGTGCTGTAGACACCTCTGGGAATACTGACGCACTGAAATCTGATGAGCAAGCTTTTCCTTTATTTGCTATAATTTATCAACAGTAGATAATGGAAATATCTGACAAACCTCTCATTAATGGAGTGTGCCTTCTCTCTGAGACAAACTCTCAGAAATCTTCTGTAAACATCTCATTAATAGGAATAGAGTAAGGGAGGGTAATTAGTCTGTGTCATCAATCAAGTTTTCAACTTCTATACCCCAGTCAATGTTCTCAACCCTGAGTCTTTCAAGCAAAAGCAACCAAAATGAGCTCAGGTTTTGAAACCTCGCAAGTATCTATTGTAAATTATCTTACTTGAAGTGAACCAACTTTCAGAATATGCCTTTGGCATCAGTAAATTTTGTGCAAATCCTATTATAATTGACTGGCCACACACTGCCTCTTCAGAATTCTTAATTATGCTTCTAAGCAAACATTGACATATAATAATAACAAAAAACATTCTGAAACTTTTTATCTAATAGGAAAGTGATATAGAAAGCAGCTCTTTCATTGTTTCCTGATGAAATATTGTGCTTTTTATTTGATGCTCCCAGGTAGTAGTAGCCTACTAAACGTATACAGTCAGAGAGGAATGTAGGACTCCATAGACATAATGCTCCAGGAATGCCGCAAGGATCTCATGTACGGGTCTTGTCTGTACCCAAGAGATCTGCATTAACGCAGAAAAATAAAAGTGATCTGTTCATAGTGCATGTTTTTCATTTTTCAAATTAAAGAACAAAGTATTAAAGCTCATGACAAAGCATATGTAAACACAGGAAGCCTTTCTCACTCAGTCAAAGAAATGCTACTTTGTTACCAAATACATTCTTTAAATTTTTTTAAACTTTTATTTGTTTATTTATTTTTATGGCCGGCTCAGCCTGCCCTGAGGGCAGAGCTGGCACAGCATGTGGTGCCGGGGATCAAACCGCGGTCCCTGCAGCCGCCTAAGCTTTCCTAAGCAGGCGCTTTAGACCACTGAGCCATCCTGCCGGACCATCAAATACATTTTTAGAAAAATAGAAATCCTGAGGTTAACTAGGGATGAAGCAGCTGCCCATTTTTCCACAGATTAGTGTGCAATGTGGTTGTGAAATCTCCGCAAAAGAAAGTTGAAGGAGTTTGAGACCATATTACCAGTTGAAATTAGAAGAGATCTTCCCAAGGATGAGTGAAATCTATGTTTCTTATACTATGTCTTGCAACATCATTCTTAGCAGTTGCCTTAAGCACATGTACAGTGGCTGGGCAGCTAGTTATTCCTCTTGCAAACTGTGGAAGGGTGAGCAACAATGACCTTGATCTATCACAAATTGCTTCAATACCCTCTTTCTAAGGTAAAACTATACTTGAGAATTGAGCAGGTAAAGACCAAAATGCAAGGTATACCTCACTACTAGGTGTCTGAAGAATTACCAGTTTGTTAAACAATTTTAATGACTTTTTTTCCTGACCTTTTACTTAACATGATTGTACTTGGATTCAATCATTAACTTAAAGATAAAACAATTCAAATATTCCTTGAGAGTTTATAAATTGTTTAATACATGTTCCATCAAATAATGATGATGATCAAGCTCTCAATCCAAGTTTGGTAAAGAAAAACACTACTGCTGGGCATGGTGGCGCACGCCTATAATCCCAGCACTCGGGAGGCTGAGGCAAGAGGATGGGTGTGAGTTTGAGACCATCCTGGGCTACAAAAGTGAGCTCAAGGCCAGCCTGAACTGCATAACAAGACCCTGTCTCAAAAAGACAAAAACAAACAAACAAAAAAAAAAAAAAAAAAAGCACTACCATGAAAGATTTTTGTACATACAAAATTGAACAAGTACATACATTGAGAGTTCAAGAATAAAACTGGATGCTAAGGAATAATATAAAGAAATGTAAAGTTCTGAGTTTAATGTACAAGATTTCATCCTATTAAATTCTTTTAAAAGTTCATGGTTGAAAATACTGAGGCTCAGAAAGGTTAACACATTATCCTCTTGAATTTTAATAGTCATGAACTAGTTTGGTTGATATTTAGACTTTATATTCTCAGCTACAAATATGTCACCAACTGAAATCCAAATTACAAGCCCCCAGGGAAATTATAATTTCAATCTTGTGAGAGAAAAAGAAAGAAACAAAAAACAGGAGAGAGAAATCACACAGAAAGAGCTGCTGCTAACATGGAACTGTTCAAATATTAAAATGAACAAATGTCACTGTTCTAGCTTTCTTGGAAATGACTTCAACAGCAAGCTAGCACTTGGTTGGGCTTCCAGTGAAAAGCAGCAACCCTCAAGTATTAAAGTAAAATTGGAAAAAGAAATTTGTGCTTAAAATCCAGTACAAGATCATGTAAAGCAGATGCAAGCCTGCCCTTGGTTTGTACTGAACCAGTCTTCCCACCTAGAGGACAAAACAAAGCAAAACTTTCATTACTGCTTTCCTTTCTTTTTTAAATTGTTTTTTTTTTTTTTTTTGCTTTTATTATTATACTGACACTTTTATTAGATGTTCTCACAATCGAATCTACATTACTTATATCATATACAAAAGACTCACATAATGTATTTTTTGTATTTCTCTATGAAGAGGTGTATCAAATGTAATAGCTGCAAAAGTAACTAATGTATTTCTTATATTATTAATTACTCTGTTGGCAATAATATAATATCAAGATCAGTAGCTGGTAACAGTTTTATCTTCCTTTAAGAAAAGTTGCTAATATAGAACTCTTACATAGATATCCAAGACTAAAATAAAGCTAACCCTGTTTCAAGTTTTTGGACTATGGATACTGCTTTACTTTCAATTGCTGCTCAAAGTTCTTAACTCACTGGCAAGCAGTGAGTATCTTCTGTATAAGGCACAGATTTATTCTCTCTTTTTATGTTACGCAACTGACATTTATTAATTAAAATTATGTGTTATTTTCAGTTAATTTTGTCATTTTATGTCAAATGTCAAAAATTTAATTTTAAGGGCTGACAGGATAATTCAGTGGACTAAGTATCTGCTTAGGCCAGCACAGGGGCCAGGGTTTGACTCCCAGCACCACATGCCTTGCTGACCCCACCCCACCCCCTGGGCATGCTGATTCAGCCACTAAGATTTTTTTTTTTTTTTTTGTCTTTTTGAGACAGGGTCTTGCTATGCAGTTGAGGCTGGCCTTGAGCTCACATTTGTAGCCCAGGCTGGTCTCAAACTCGCACCAATCCTCCTGCCTCAGCCTCCCGAGTGCTGGGATTACAGACGTGCGCCACCACGCCCGGCTCTGCCACTAAGATTAAGTCTGGTGGCACATGCCTATAATCCCAGTTCTGGGGAGGCTGAAAACGGTAGGATCACTAAACTTCAAGTTATATAGCAAGATTCTGCACACAAAAAAAGTAAAATAAAGAAAGGGAAAGAGGGAGGGAGGAAGGAAGGAAAGAAGGAAGGAAGGGAGGAAGGAAGAAAGAAAGAAAGAGAAAGAATGAAAGAAAGAGAAAGAAAGAGAAATAAATTAAAAGCAAAAATTTAATTTTAGAAAATTAAAAAAAATAGAAAATTTAGAAAAAAACTAAAATTTAATAAGTTTTGTTTCCTTTTAATTTTTTTTCAAATTAAACTCTTGTTATCATCAGAAATCAGTGGTACTCAAATTAAATCACAGAAAAAAATAGATGTTGACAAGTATGTCATGAAAATGTTAAATTTCTTAACTATCAATTTAACAACATAGTAACAATAATTTATAAAGCTGACAAATAGCAAAAGACAAGCCTTTAGGATAAATTTAGTTTACAATATAATTTTGATGTGAATATAAAAGAAAAAAATGTTTTTCTGTAAAGTAGTTCATCAATAAAATTTATTTAATGAACCATGAAAATATTCACATTAGAAACAATTTTTTTTTGTTTTTTTGAGACAGGGTCTTGCTATGCAGTTGAGGCTGGCCTTGAGCTCACTTTTGTAGCCCAGGCTGGTCTCGAACTCGCACCAATCCTCCTGCCTCAGCCTCCCGAGTGCTGGGATTACAGGCGTGAGCCACCACGCCCGGCAGAAACAATTTTTTTTACAGCTAAAATTCTACCTTAACAGTAGAATTAAAGATATAGTGGCTGGAGCTACTGGTGGAGTGGTAGAATGAGTATCTACGTTCCTCACAATCTGGGTTCGAACCCAAGGACTGCAAAAATATGAATAGTTACCCATATTTATAAATGTAATACTACAAAAAATTAGGGAAAACCTACAGATAGCAGAGTTCTGCTTTTATAAATTACATATTATGGAATAGTATTGGATAACTCAAAACTTTAAACATAGTCAATTATATAAAGTATTACTAACAAATGAAAAAGACACAAAACTTTTTATATAATGTGGGAAAAATTTTATAAGGACAAATGTGCCTGATTCGAATAAAAGGCTTGCTATTGCTCCATGTTTTGAGAAGATGGAAATGATCTTTCATAGTTATTTACAGTTCTCTAATATTTAGTGTCACTAAGTATTAAGCTGTTTTTCAGTAACTTAGCTTAGAATTTATGTTCTGGGAAAGACACTGGAAATATTACTGGACAGGTAAAACATGAGCCAATTTCAGAAAGCGTTGGGAATCAGCAGGAGCCCCTGATGTTATCCTTCAAACAGGTAATGATTTAATGAATGCAAAGTTGTCCTTGGATTAATAGATGGCAGTATAGCAGATGGATGGGGTAGAGTAAAGGAGTGCAGGTATAGAAAAGTTATTAGTTCAAAACTAGTAAGTGCTTCTGGGAATGAAATGGCAACCAGCCACGCAAATATTCTGAGTTCTCCTTTTGACGAAAAAGGATCATCAGAGAATCTATAGAAATTCCCAAAGGGAAAGTCTGGAGGAATTTAATCAAAATCTAGTCAAGATGGCACAATCATGAAAAGGTGTTATCTGCAAGAAAAATGGAGGAGGCTTTTCCTCCCATTTCCACTTTGGTTTAATATCCGAGGATCACCATTCTTCTGCACTCTGTCATGTTATCATGCTTGTTGCTGTGATCCTGTTTATCCCTTATGTGACTGACTGATATGATTTTCACTTTTGTCTACTTCTGTTGGATACATTTTCATGTTTTTATCAGATAGAGAATATCTACACAGAATCATTTAAATTCTAGGCTAACCTTATTTCAACCCAGGGTCATCCTAATTAACAATAATTCTTTAACTTTCATGGCATTATTTGTGTGCTCATGTCTCTCTGTGTGTGTGTGTGTGTGTGTGTGTGTGTGTGTGTGTGTGTGTGGTCAGCATCTGGTTCCTCCTCATAGGAGCTAGTCGAATGTTCAACCTGTGAACTATACCTCCACACTTTTAGGTCAGTTTATAAAAAAAATGACAACAATTCTAGTAATTTTGACAGGTAGTTATGGGAATTAATCTAAGTGAGATTTTGAGATGCATGACATAGCAAAGCCACATAGACTAGTCATTTCAGCAGCCATTTTCTCTTCTAGTACCAGAAGCATAAGCATTTGTAGCAAAGATTAGAGGAAAAGTAGGTAAAGCTAATATAATTAAGGACTAAAAGCTGGGCATGGTGGCTCACGCCTGTAATCCCAGCACTCGGGAGGCTGAGGCAGGAGGATCAGTGCGAGTTTGAGACCAGCCTGGGCTACAAAAGTGAGCTCAAGGCTAGCCTGAACTGCATAGCGAGACATTGTTCCAAAAAGACAAAAAAAAAAAAAAAAAAAAAAAAAAAGACTAAAGTTGCCACTTGTGCTAATGATGTGGATCTTTGCTTCCTTTCATGGTTATAGTGCCATATCATAATCCATGCAGATGCAATTCAAATGTTCAGTTGCAAAATGGCTTGCTTATTAGAAATCAGATTCTTAAATTGATTCTTAAAGCTAAAGGATAAAAGATAGGAAAGAAAATAGGGGCAAAATCATACATGTATATATGCAAGATGGCTACGGTAATTGTCCTAAGAATTTCCATCATTTTTTTGAAAATAGCAATTAATGGGTAGAATTCTCACCTTCACTTAACTCGCTATACTGATATCTGTGAACTAAGCAATTACATTGAGAACAACAATGGGTAATACTAAAACCATGTTTGAAAGACCTGTCATCTAAGTCTCCTAAATGTGTACCTTTCCTAATGTCATATTAATTATTATTAAATTCTTTAAAGTATTTTTTAAAAAGGTCATCAAAGAAAATGAGAGATAAGAACAAAACCCTAAGATTTCTCGAAAGCATGTGGCAATATTCAATCATATGTCCCATCTTGCATACTATATCTGATAATCTGAGCAACAGATTTGGCCATAAAAATAGATAATATATCAATCGTTGTTAATCAGCTATTCCCGTTTTAAAAATCCATAATACATGTATTGCTATATGTTACACTATGTCTGTCTGTGCTTTTTTATTGATCTTGTTTTTACTGTTCAAAATAAAAGAAAATTATAATAAAATAAGTTATGTGTAATGAACTATCATTACACATAATGATAATTATGTGTGCATAATGTATATACTGCTCTGTCAATTCTTAGCAATAAGGTTCAATAACACACTAGGTAAGAACTTTGCTTGCTCCCTTTTAGGCGTTGTTTTCTTGTTTACCTGTCTTGCTTTCTCTAGGAATGAGTAGCCATATGACTGCATTCGCCTCACCTCTCCCCTCCCTTAGTGGTCCCATGTGATTATTTGTTTCAGCTGGCCAGAGGGAGACCAACGACAGAAAATGCTCCAGCTGCTCCAGAATCACAGACTTCGAGCACAGTAAAAGTCTGGAAGGCTGCTGCTGCAAGACCGCACAGTGTATTTTACTATATTTATTTTTCATGAGTTTTCCTCTCGCTTGGCTTTGTAAAACATTCATCCCAATAAATGATTTACCATGGCAGAAAAGATGCAGGAAATGGATCTGAGCTCACCTTCTAATATTAAGAAGGCCCTAAAGTCGAATCAGGTTCTAGGGAGGACTGGGAGATGGCAGGCATTTATGAGCAAGAATGTGGAAAACAGGCTAGGAGAAGATTGCAGAGAGAAATCTGTCTTTCACTTCACTTAACAATGCACATTTTGAATATGCCTTCTTTGAAGAAAGGCCATTTGCTTGAATTTATTTTTAGTTAATGAAGGTAACCTTTTAAACTCCATTAGCAGCTTCTTTCTCAGACTGAGTGTAGAGATGCCTATGGGATTTGAGAGATATACACAACTCTCTGGGAAGTGTGTTTTAAGAGTGACCCAGTGCCCTAATTCCACAAAAGCAGGATTCATAATACTCCCAAAGACCAACACTGAAGTCCTAAAGAGCAAACGTCTTAGTATACAAGAGATCATTATGCCAAGATTCTTAAATTTCCCTTTCACCAGGAGGCCCTATCACTAGTGAACACAGTGCTTTTGGTGAGAAACAGGAACTGAGCAGCTTAAGAAATACTCTTTTACCAGGGCTTCTCCAGGTTGCATTTAGGGATTCTTAGTTACTCTTTAATCATTGCTGGGACAAATACCTGACACTCAAAATGAAGGAAGGAAAAATGTATTAGCTCACAGTTACTGGAGGTTTTAGTCCATATTTGGCTGGCCCAAGGCTGAGTGGAACAGGTTGGAGAGCATCCAGTTCATCTCTGCGGAAGAGCAACAATCGCAACAAAGGCAACCAACCAAACAGAGGAGCAGAGAGAGCAACAGCGCTAGTCGGTCTCTTTGTCATTTTAAATTACATCAGGCTCTCTGCCTTAGCCTATCATCTCAGGCCACACTCATAGTCAGAGCAGTACTCAGACCATAATCCCAACAGTAATAAAACACATAATCCCAGTGGATCATCATTCAAGTCTCAATCTATAGAAGTCCTTGCCTCATGACTGCATGAGGCTTTGGGGGAACAAATAAACCATAACAGGGGTACAAGTAGCATTTTAGAAATTGAAATGAGAGAAACCAAACTCCCGAGCAAGGCCCACCTAATTGGGTATGGCACAGTATAGTAGGACTAATGATGGGTTTTGCAGTACAATATCGATTTTAATTATAGCTTTGCTGTTCACTGAATATGTCCATCACTGAGAATGACTTCTTACTTTTTCTTAAATGCTGTTCACATATTTCTCAGGGGCTAGGAGAGAGGGAAATTTGAGAGACTAATAATGATATTATTCTTTAATCACACTTGAGACTTTCTTTAACATACAGATTTTTAAATATTACATGATTTTCTAAAAAAAAAAAAAAATGGTGAACTGGCCTGTTGAAGCCCTCAGTGAACATTTTTGAGTTCATGGAAATAGTTTGAGGACAGAAATTCAGCAGATCATTAGTTGTCAGGTGGTGAGCGAGTGACTGCTTTGGGACACCTGGTTTCCACAATGAGACTCAGACACTGTGCTTGAAAAAATCATAAATCCCCCTTTGAAATGAGTCTTGGATGTTGACAACTTTTATGAAAATTTTCACTGTCTCCCTCTTTATAAGGTATGCTTGGATTGTATCCTTTAGGGATTTAGACAAAATAGACTTAATGTCCTATACAAAAATGATTTTTCTCTCATTTTATTACTCTTGATAAGAAATAACTATGAGGCAGTTTCAAACATGTTAGGATAATCACAATAATTAATACAATGCATATCGTTGCCTTCATAGTAGTTGTTCAGAGTGCAGGATGCAGACAAGTTTTCCAAGCACTGTTGATACAAATATTTCTTCTCATTGAACTAAGAGAAAGTGGTTGTATGCATAGTCCAATATTCCATAATACTAGCGAGTTATCAGCAGAATTGGCAATGTTGAAAGCTGTTGACTTGAGCCTTTTACAGCTCAGCATACTAATCTGGCATTATTTTATGACTCATAGTTAAACTTTTCTTTTGGATGGTTAAGGTCAAGTTAAAGCAAGACCTATATTTTGTATCAAATTCTATAGGAATTTATTAAAATATCAATGATTGATGGAAAATACCAGTTTCATGTTAAGTCTAAGAAATTTGAGATTCAGAAAGACAGTGATGTTAAGTTCAAGTAGCTATGTTATAGAGTAATAATATCAGTAATCTTCTCCTCTGGAGGTTTAACATCTTAAGTTTGCAGAACAAAAGTTAGAGCAAAAGAAATGCTACAAGGATAGCCAATATTTTGGCCCTAGCCCTTCAAGGTCAGTGAGGACTCAGAACAGAAGAGAACCTGTACTGTAACATCCTATAATTGAGTGGTATACCAAATTTTCTGTTCGAGGAGATTATGAGACCACAGAGGAAAGGGACCAACAATGTATGTATGCCTAAGGAGAGTCACCTAGAGAGAAAACATTGTCTCAGGTTTTCACAGAGAGCAAACTGGCCAAACAACAGCTGTGACTCATCCAGATGACTGGCACTGGCAATAGTTCTACAAAATGCTGTACATGGTTTCAACCTAAATCCTGAGGAAATTTGGCTGACCTTATCAGGTACAAAAGTTACATCTTTTGCTATACAAAAAATTATTTGAATAAAGGGATAAAGGAATCCTTATAAAAGAGTAAACTAAGCCCCTTTCATCTTTCCGTGGACATCTGGGATTTTGCATGGGTGATACTGAAGAGTTCATTCAGAGTACATTCGCAAAGGTGGCAACCCCAACAGGAGACCTGTTATACCCACAAGGAATCCCAGTGTCACCACTGACCTATGTCTCTGCAGTACCCACCATGAGTCTGAAGTCACAGTGAGGGAAATGGTCTTCAAGAAATCACCTGATTGATTCACTTGCTAGAGGGCTACACTAAGGAAAGCAAATAATCTATATTTCCCAAAGAATCAATCATTAAAAGTAAAACGTGATGTTTCAGTCAGTGATTATAGAAAACTGTGGAAACATTTACATATAATGATCTAAAATTATAGTCCAATTTCTTTAAAGTTTCAGTAAACATCTTAACATTTGGTACTAAAATATATTAAGCCTACAACAGAAATTTATCCTTTTATATACATCTAGTATTCAGATCGTTAGCTAATCTTGTATGATTTCCCTTATCTGTCTGCAACAAATTCTTTTAAATGTTGGCAATGAGATAACTCAAGCATTCTGTTTTCTTTTTTTCATAGACAAATACTGAAAACAAATAGTACATTTCTAATTCTTTGCATTGGTGAGGTCTTTAGTAACCAAATATTTCCTTGACAAATGATCCAGACTCCATTGATATTTTTCTTCATTCGAAACTTCTCAGCTTTTGGTGAGCAAAGAGATTTCCTCTTGTTCTCATGGATACTTAAACATGATATAAGGAACAGTGAACCCTGTAGCAATAGGAACTGTTACATGCTAGCACCTTTGGTGTTTACAGGGGTAGTAGTATTGTCTGAGTATGCTGCTACAAGAGAATTTTATGGCTAGAATACCTGGAGAGTCCACTGAGATAACAGCCCCTGAGTCTGTTATACACAACTAAGCAAAAGCTTTCAAAAAATGAGGCGATATGGTCTTTGGGAGGCTACAGTAGCAAGGGGCAGATGTTAGTGATTATTGGCACATAAATAGTTAAATGTTGGCAGAGTAATTGGCTGTGTTAAAAGCGAACAGTCCCTGTTGTTATTCTCCATGCTTTTTCTACCATGCCTCTTTACTTGCTTGCCTGCACATACAACCCCTTTTCTCCTTTCCAGCAGCTCCACAACTTTTCCCTCTTGTATTTTCCCACATTGTCTTCCTTCAGTTCCAATTGTCCTGGAATATTTTCCCATTCACTTCTCTATCTATGCCTCAATTTCTTCCTATTTATATTTTAAAGTTACATATTGAAGTTTCACTGTCTCAAGCCTGCTTCAAAGCTTATGCATAGGTCTATGTAGATTGTACCTTTGTATCACAAAAGTGATAGGTACAATAAGTACTGGGGTTCTGGGGTTCCATGAGATATCATTGTTTTATGGATAAGAGCAGGATGGTCTACTTCTACCCAAGTTTTTTTTTTTTTTTTCAGTAAGTAACGATTTGATCTAGAATTAGAACCTTAGTTATGTTTCTGTATTTTCACAGAGTGTTTTTCCACATCTCTGCAGCTAAGTTCATTGGCTCTTAAAATATAAGAGAATGGACATATTCTAAAGAAAGCATACTATACCTTTAAAACAGTTTGTCCTGCTAATGGTAGAGCAGCAAAAAAATACTGACTAAGCCTCTGAGCCTTGGAATCTATGGGCTGTTCTGTAAAATACATCTTAATTAACCACAGAAGCAAGAGATCAATGTGAGCCTTTACAAGCCCAACACTGTGCAAAGCACAACTGGAGTAGGAGGGCAGTTATAGCCACAAAGCCCACCCAAAAATGCACAGGGCCCATCAACACATTCATCCAGCCTGGGGTCATGAATCTGACAAGCGGAGTCAATCACACTTCCAACATCAAGGTAACTTTTACACCAACTTTTAAAAAATGACTAATTAAAACACTCCAGTGTATGAACTTCAAATAAATGTCTATGATTTGAAAATAAGCATAGTTCCTGTCAATAATTACATGTCTTCTCTTTATGACAGTCCATTCTAGTTACTCTCACTTTGAACGCCTAGCTTATATGTAAAGCATTCTACATTTTCCAAGACATGTATGCATTAAATAAATTTTATGATCAATAGTTTCATATGCACAAAAGTATAGCCACAAATTAGTGATTCTCTTCCATATTTCTTTTGTGTATTACACGTGTAGAATTGAGTGATGGGTCTTCAGAATATCTCCCTAGAAGGTTTACATATATTTTCTTATTTAACACAACCACTTTTGTAACTATTTATAGTAGTTGTTTCTCATTTTTTATGATTGAAAAATTGAGAAGGAAATTCAACATCAAAGGCAAAATCTAAGTTCAAGAAAAACCAAAATGGAGTGTTATTATCAATTTGATATGGAGCTAATATAGAGCTGTCTCATTTCTCAGTAAATCATGATCCTTTCTGAAATTATACTTGTCTGTCTTGAATAATCAAAACTGTATCTGTGTCAACTGATACATTCTATAAAAGGATCTTAATTTAGAAAACTGTTTTTATCTGATTAGAATAAATACTGTTTATATATGAACAAATTCCTCTCTGGCCATAAGCAGGTGGGAAAACATTGACTTAAATTCAAATAATTTTATACTTCAACTGAATATTCTAGAATTTTTTGATTGATTGAAAGATGATTCCAGAAAGAAATTTTCCAGGGAATGAAATTGATGAACATAGATATACCTTGTTTCAAAACACTAAAACCCTTAGAAGTAGCAAGAAGTTCTATAAAGAAAACTAATTTTAAAAATTAATCAGTCTCACAGATGTCAGCAAAATGAGGACGTAACACAGGATGGCAGTGATAATGAATTGGATTCAGGTATACAAAACATTGCTAAAATCAGGGACCAATAGAGAGGTATATAAAAGTGTTTGTTTATTGGTTATCTATACAGTCTTGCAACACATGGTAGGTTAAGTTGTTTACTTATTGATTGCTAACTACATTTCCTTAAATGGAACACCTTGATCTATAAAATTGGGTAAAAAAATCTCCCAAGAGACTTCATTTATTGCATTTCAAACTTGCATCTAAGAATGCTTGCAGTTGAACTATATTGTTTACTTCAAAGCAGAAATGAATATTTGAATATATATCTTTTAATAAAGACAAATTAAATCCCTCACAATAATAGTTGCTTTTACTAAATGATCACCACGTTGCATGTTCTTTTTTCTAAATGTCTTATAAGTACTAATTTAATTTTTATAAGCCTAGTTAGTTCATACCATTATCTCCATTTTATACATGAAGAAACAGCCACAGAGAGGTCAATTTCCATTCATTTTTGTAGCTTCTTCACCTCTGTACAACTGCATGTAAACTCAAGCAAACCAGTGCCACTATTCACTTGAACCACCAAACAGTGCAGCTCCCTTCTACCTACTTTTCTGAACTCCCCGTTTGTAGTTTAAAAGCAGCCATTGGTGCTATGAGTGGCATTGCTATTCTTGACTTCCTTGTCCTGCTTTTGTCAGCCATTGCTACTCTGATGCTATTCTTAACAATGTAGACATCATCTAAGGTCTAAACCTTGTGTTTCAAGAATTCTTAATTCTTTCTCTTTTCAAAGTAGATACTCTACTGCATGAAAAATTTCAAATAACCACTAGGAACATACCTAAAGGATTTCATGTAGAAAGATACCCAGCAACAGAAGATTTTGCTCAAATTCAGAGTAAGTCCACTCACTGCTACACGCCCTTGAAAAACTTTTGTCTCCTAGGATTGTCATGTTTTGGTTACTCTTTCAGTTTTTTAAATGTTTAGTGTCCTGTCAACACACATGAATTATTCTGCCCATTTTTACTTGCATTTTGTGGCACTTACTACTTCTGGTTATGGGCTGCTGTTCTCCTCTGACTACTCTTCTTCCTTCCTGACCCAAAGAAGACAATGAGAAAACATGTGCTCAGTCTGTTCACTGCTAAACTCAAGGATAATTTATTTTGTAAAGGGAACTTTTCTCAAAATTTACTTTTCTCTTAGCTAATCTCTTTCTGAGTAACTCAGCATCTTAAATTTTCCTTCATCCTCTTTAAGTGTCATCTTTAAATGCATCAACCAGATTATGATCACTAAAAGCAGATCCTTCAGCACTGTTTGTCTTTCCCTGGGTGCTTGCTATAATCAACTTACTCCTGATTGCCCAAGTCTTATCCTATCATGTGACTTTAAAACTATTTTTATTTGAATAACTTTCCAGTCCTTTTTCACCTCCTCTCAGTTGGTCAACCTTGATTTTGGCAAGTAAATTTAAAAATCAATTTTATGAACAACATTTCCCTATACAATCGCAGTTTCTTCCTTTAAACCAATACTGTACCCTCTGTACAATCCTGTCAGGATACTGACAAGTGTTTTCATCCCTTTGTTAACTTATAGTGATGCTTTCTACTACATTAAAAAGTTATAGAAGATAAATATTTTGTCTTTCTTCCTTTGTATGTTCAGAATATGGAAAAGGGATCGACAAGTATGAGATCCTCAAAGAATACTTGTATACGTAAGTGGATTCTGACCAATTTATATCATTTCTAATATGATTTATATATATATATGTATGTATGTATATTATCTGATAGAATCATTTTAATGCAGAAAGTTTTCAATCAGATAATCTGGATATTAATAAATATGTAATCCATGTGTGAGTGAATGCTAACATTGCCCTTTATATATTTTTAAGAATATTTCAAATTAAGTTAATTCCAAAAGAGTGGGGAAAATCTACTATCTGCATAAATGCATTCTGAAAATAACACTTTTTGTATTGTATGTTAAAAGTAACGTTGAACAAATAGCTCAACAGATTAAAGTGCCTGGAAGCAGGCACAGGGACTTGTGTTTAATCCTCAGGCCTGCTATGCCAGACCAGACCCTGAGGCATGCTGAGACAGCAATCAAGACTGGGCTTGGTGATGTGTGCCTATAATCCCAGCTCTCGGGAGGCTGTAAACTTCAGGCAGATCTGAACACCCTATAGACCGTTCCTTAAAATAGTAACTAACTAACTGAATAAATAAATATATAAATAAATAAATAAATGTAAAACATTATGATTGCTATTATTAATCATATTTTATAGGACATTTATAAATGGTACATTGCACACATTTTTCCTTTTGAGAAAGTATGTGCGAAGTACTACACTTGTCAGCAAGAACATGGTTGATCTTTTCCTTTTATTATTGTTTTTTTTTTATTTTAGGGAAGGGTCTACAGGGTGTTTAGGGTCTCACTACTAGATCGTCCTTATAGTGATCCACCTGTTTACAGTCTTCCAAAAACTGGGATTACAGGTGCATACCACCACGCCCAGTCTCAGCACACCTTGGAGGTAGGATCAGCAGGGCAGGTGATCTTTGATACAATAAGGATTAATGCTGCAATAGATATATGTTTATTACTGCATTTTGTAAGTTGCATGGACTATGCAAATAAAGACACAATAAAATGCTTCAAAATTAAATCAACAGACGACCTCACCCCCCGCCAAAAAAGAAAAACCTTCAACTTTGATATGAGGAGAGATTTCTTGCAGGTTATAAATATATTTTCCTATATTTATGGCCTTTTGACATATTTATCAACACAGCAGAGCAAAAGTGAATGTTCCCAGGAAAATCTAGGAGAATCCAACTCAAGAGAGAAGCTCGGGTGTACAGTATGTTTGGTTTAGATAGGCAAGTAGAGCCATGCATCCTGGAGGTCACCCCAAAGAGGAATGGTGAGGAAAAGCCAAGTATGTGCCTGAATTGAGGTTGATTTATTCTCTGGCTCTCTGTGAGTAGCCTTGCATGAAATGAGTTACTGCTTGCCTCAAGATTTGGATCTTCTTTACAATTGCAGAATGAAAACAGCTATGTGAGAGAAAAAATAACCCTAGTCTGCTTATTGCCTGGGAAACAAGAGATCGTATACATCTAGGTTTATACATGCGATGTGCACTTTGTGTGTGTGTGTGCATGTGTGTGTGTATTTGCTATAGGGTCTCACTATGCAGCTCAGACTCATAGTGATCCTTCTGTTTCAGCCACCTAAGCACTGTGATTACAGGCATGCACCACCATACCTGGTGTTGGTGACTGTCTCAAAACACCCAGGTAAGAGGATAGTGGTGTGAATTTTAAATATACTTAGGACAGCTGGTCCTTTGGCAGCTGAACGCTATGTAATATTCGATTTTACTGTATTTTACCACAAAAATTTGAGTGCTCCCATTGACAATGCTTGTACCATAGTTCTATGGAAAGTTAAGGTAACTTCCAGTTAAGGCTTCTTATAGAAAAGCCATGAGGCAATTTAAGTATAGAAAGAGGCTGGACATGGATAACACACTCTTAACCCTAGGTAAAGAAGGTAATAAGGATTGTGCATTAAAGCATAGTTTTCTTTTCTCTTCCCCCCTTACCCCACAGATTGTAAGATGAGTTTGGGAGCTATTTTATGCTCTATTGGCATATGATAACCAGTGAATGGGCCAAGACTGAAGAACTCCAACAGTAGGAACTTGAGGGTCATCTTTAGTGTAGTCATTCTGCTGTTCAAAATTTATAATGAGCTTGTTAAAGACTTGGGATACTATTTAGGGTGTGGATGCAAAGGCGAATACTGCCAAGGAAATTAAAGCCCTTCCATGTGTACGTGGTTCATGAGAAAAAGATTCTGGAGAGGGCTAAGGGCTGGGCTTTCCCTGTGGCTGTCAGGAGGCCATGGTACCGAAACCACCCTCAGAAAGAAAGAACAAGAGTAAATGCTTCTCATGACAGGGTGGCTGTACGTGGAAAAGAAAATGATAAAAGTTCTTGATTTCTCTGAGCACACCTCCTTGAAATAGTATTGATGCATTGACTGCTCCATGGGCCACTCAGAAAGGCTGAAATATCTAAGCTCTGTCTTCTAAAAGCTTCCAGTCCATTGGGGACACACTGTAAAGAGATTCTACAGAGCTTGAGTATTACCCTGTCATATAAGTTCCATTTGCAGGGATTGTCTACTCTTGCAAAATTGAGACAAAAATGTTTTATCATTTATATTTAGATAATAATTTTTATACTCTAAGTACTGATACATGAAAAATAACCAAGAAGAATGTAAATATTTTGGTAAGACTTCCTTATATTTTCTCATGATAAAAACTCAAATGGATTATCTTCATAATTCCTTAAACTGGATCATTATGTACATATAAATGTAGAAATAAAATTTGCTTTAAAAACTAGGCAATGTATGGCAAGTACAAGGACCCAGGTTCGATTTCCGGCACTGTATGCCATGCCACCCTGAGTGCCAAGCTGGCTGCAGAAACCATGTACACCTGTAATTCCAACACTGGGGAGACTGAGAAGGGAGGATTGCTACTAGTCCAAGCTGCATAGTGAGACACTATACCGAATAAATAAATAAATAAATAAATAAATAAATAAATAAATATTTAAAAACCTAGGCGTTATAATAAATATTGTTGTCCATTTCACATATATAATGTTCTTAATAGCTCTATGATATATGTTAAATTATCACTGTATTTTTCAAATCAGGAAATTTAGGTCCAGATTAATTAATTACTAATATTTTCACAACCAAAAGAAGAGATATGTAAGACTTAAATCTTAATGATCTAGTTACAAAGCCTATATGTTCTACTATATGGCCTCAGATTTTTTTTATTACTTTTAATAAGAAATGATCACACAACAGTTTCAAAACACATTAGTAGTATATTCCCAATAATTGATACAATGCATATTGTTCTCATAATAATTATTTAGAGCACAGGATATAAATATGATAATTTTTCTAATCATTGTTCATACAAAAGTTTCTTCTCATTGAACTAAGAGAAAGTAGTTGCATACATAGTTGAATATCCCATAATCACAGTTCGTTTTTGGCAGAACTAGCAATGTTGGAAGCTGTTGATTTATGTCTTTTACAGCTCAACATACTAATCTAGCTTTACTTATTATTTCTCTTGGTTAAACTTTTCCACTGGGTGTTATACATATTAAGTATTCTAGTCAGATAAAATAAATGGAACAAATATATTTTTTGCCCTTCTCATTCTTTCATCCAATAATGCACTATGAACACTATATCAGGTGAACAAATATAGATCTAAGTCAACATTTTAAACTTCTTCTTGTAGGATAATAATTTTATATACATATTACATAAACTATTTTATAGGCCTTTTGTTTCTGAAATTTATTGCAGTCCAATAAACACAAAGGATCTATTAGCCATGGATCTAGAAGAAATGATCTGAACTAGTGGCTCTCAAGTAGCTACAGTCTAGAGATTGCAATCTTCCAACTTTATCGAATATACCTCTGATAGCCAAGGCTTTCTTTCAATCAATATGATTTGGTATATATTGAGTGGATTCCAGTTGCGTAGGCAACTGAGAAAATTTTAGGAAAAGTGTAGGGATTATCCACAGCCTAGTTTAGCTTACTTGTAAGTTCATGATTGACACTGTATTACTGTAGCTTTTAACACTAGGGTTATTCTGTGTCTTGCAGGCCAGTGTAATCAAGCTGCATCAGAAAGCAGGGGACAAGCCTGTCAGTGAAAGATTGGGTGGTTAGGAAATCCATCACATTTTATCGGCCCATTGAATTATGATGTGTCATCCTTCATCTCTTTGTAATGCTTGCACGTTGGCTCACATTATTCTGTCAGTGTTTACTCCCTCTTGTTTAACCCATTCTACCTGTTCTTACTGAATGTAGAAAAATGAATACCCTGCCAAACTCAGTGTACCACAATCATAGGGAAAGTCTGATGGCTGTCAGAAAAGCGTAATATAAAAGCCATACTCATAGTGTAAAGCAAAATAGTGGAGTGGTTGAAAACTTTGGTTAGGATGCAAAACCAGCTCCATTATTGAATTCTGCATAAATGAAGGAGAATATATTTGTTGGGTGTGTGTTTCATGGCATAATGACAGTATTGGTGTTCACCACACAATACTCAATTATGGATAGTGAATTATTGCCTCTAAAACTTCAAACTCTGCCTCAGACCCAAGACCTGCTCCTTTAATACCAGCCTTACCACTTAAATTCCAGTATTGGTTGTAATGTACTATAGTGCTTATTTCTTTTGTAAAACATTGAAATTTATAAGTAATGAAAGCCTCCTAAGCATTATAAAATAGTCTAAATAATTGAATTTATATATATTCATCTGTCCACTAAAACATTTCTCATGGATACCAAGCAATTGTAGCAAAGCGAACATCCCTAGGACATTAAAAAAATGATTGTATCCATCCCCCTTTAAGCATTTTCCCTAATTCTAATGATTACTTTTACTATTCATACAGACTTTCCTAAATTAGGAACCTTATTAAGATTAGCTCTAGTCCTCATAGATTTCTTTCTTCTATGACTGTGTCTATGGCTCTTACACTTAGAATTTATGTTCTGAACAAATTCTCTCATAGTGTTTATTAGATCCAGTTCATTTTCTTTTAAATATTATTTCACCAAAATTAGCAAGTGAAGCAGAGTATTTTATAAGTCTGTTACCTGTTTTCCTCTCTCCTGTTCCATACTACTTGCATCAACTACAGGGGCAAGTACATGAGATTTGCTTACTCTTTATTTCCTCATGGGCTTTAAACACACTTTCTGTGTTTATTAACTTTGAAGTTTGCATTAGTGTGTTTTTTGTTTGTTTTGTTTGTGTGTGTGTATGTGTGTGTGTGCATGCACATGTGTGTGTGTAAAATGAAATCTCTAGGTTCCTGGCTTTATGTATTCTCAATGTCCACATGATGATGCAGTGTCTTATTCCATGGCCCCCATCACCTGATAGATCCTGATAAATCCTTCATTGTCTTCCTAGAATTTCAAATTTTTTTACCCACTCTCAGTTAGTTATGATTTTCTGTCTGTATCTACCACACTTTCTGCAGACAGTGTGTTAGTCTTTGAAGACACCACACAAACACAGAGTGTGCTTTAGTATACAGGGATCCAGTTGTATACATCCATCTACCTTGTTTTTCTTCTTCACAAGATGCACATCCCATCTTTATCTTAATCACTAATCTGATCATTTATTTTATTCCCCAAGACTGTTGACATTCTCCCTTAGCTGACTTTAGCTATAATTAAACACGCCACAAATAAACAAAGATCTTGGGTCTCACAACATGTCTAACGACTAATCTACTACTCTAGGTTATCTTCATAAAACATATATGCATGTGTTTTAATGGAAACTTTTGCAAAACCAAGCTGATTTTACCATAGAGATAGCTCAGGGGTCTACGAGCCTGCCTAAGCAAGCACAAGGACCCAATTTGATCCTGGTACCACATGTCATGCCACTAGGTGCACAGAGAGGGCCACCAAGAATGGGAGTGGTGGTACAGGCCTGTAATACCAGCACTGGGGAGGCTGAAACAGGAGAATCACTAGGAGTCTGAACTATGTGGTGAAATCTTGTACAAATACTTAAAATAAAAAAGATACTATGATGGTTTAAAATAATACAATACATTCCTTGGATTGACATTTCTATTATATACATCTTGTTTCAATATCGAAATACAAGAGCATAGGTGAAAAAAATTATACTGACCAAGGTATAATATAAGTGCTGGAGTCTTAGAACTGAAGGACAAAATAGCTATTGCAGCAGCCAAACTCATACAATTCTGAGTGAGCTGAAACTTCTCTTTTTTTCTTCCGTAAAGAGAGAATTTTCCTGGAAAGTAGAGTTGAGTAATTCTGAAAATGTTTATATTAGTGTTTCAGTCTATGGGGGCACTGCACCTCTCATGATTGCTGATGTTAGTCTTCAATAGATACTACTTCTTGTCATTATGCACTGTGTCATATGACTTTTATTCACCTAAATAGTAAGCTTCTGGAGTGTGGATTACATTGTTTTTGTTCTCCTATTTCCAGTTCTATGGGATTTAAAGTCAACACATCTCTAGTGAACAATGGAGTAAACTGGATGGCTAGAATGAGCAACACTAAATTGCGTTCAGTTATATCCAGATGAATCCCTACATTATTTCTTTCTTGTCAGTGAGTTTACCGATTCCTCCATATGATATATTTGAAAATGAATCATTCCTAGAGAGGAAAATATATTTATGGGCAATATGTTCACTAAAACATAATGCATGGCTATAAAAACTATAAATAGTCAAGGTTTCTTTTGAGGAACTTAGAGAAACATTGAGAAATAATTAGTGAAAATTTCCATCATACATGTGGAAATTGTGCCATCTTTGAGTTCATTATTGTCTAACATTTAAGACTCGTAACATACTGCTTTTCCTTAATGTTTCTCTTCTCACTGTCCACACAAACCCTGGGATGATTAAATCTCTCTAATGATCCTCTATAACAAAAGACCACATTTGGCTTCCTAGTTATCTTTTTTATTTGCATCTTGTACATTCCACCTTGAAAGCAGGTGAAGAACTAAAATAACATTTTCAAACTTAAACAATATTTTCTTCCTGATATTCTTTCATTACCAGATGTCTCTGTCACCTGGAGTCTGTCTAACATAACCATGGAACACAGTCAAGTGTTCTTCACAACCAAATTTCTATCCAAGTTTTTATCTATTATATACAGTCAGTACCTGAAGTGTTAGATAATTTCACAATAACATTTAAGTGAAGTAAATCTGTCCTCATGTGATACTCTATAAAAAGAACGAGGAACAACTGAAATTCAAGTTTTACCACAGTATAGCATCTGAAAAGCAAATGGCAACCAATGACTTTCCGTATGTACATAGCTTTATGTAATTCTTAACATATTTTAATGAATTTTGGTGGATCTGCACTGCATTGGGAACTCCATATAATGAGATGTATAAGTATCACAAAGCCACTAGTTTACTGCGTTATCTGAGCACATGTGGTCTTACAAATATGTCAAGGATTCATCAATTAATGTAATTGTCTTAAATACTCTTAGTAATTGTTATTCAATATGAACCTATCTTAGAGACTACACTACTTCATCAGTTATCTGGATACTGGGATAGAGAGATGTTTATTAACTCTTCAAATTATACCAAATTTAGGAGTAGTGAAGAAATCTGATTAGAATTCAAAATTATCTTGAGAAATTGTATAAACAACTTCACACAAATGAGAAGTTCTAGGCATAAGAATGAAAATGCTATGCTTGCAAAGAAAAACAAATTAAAAGAACAGAAATAGCAACATATAAGTAAATAGTTGATCTCAGAATTGAAAATGTATTAATAAATAAATGGCCATGCAGATAAATTATCCACTGAAGAAAATTATACTTGGCATATAATCAGCTTAAATCACAAATATAGAGAAAGCTGGCATCAATAATTGGAAGACTAAACTCTAAGAACTTTGACTGCTATATTGGCCAAATTTCTAGCCTCTACAGTAAAAAATCAGGAAAACACATTAGTTTAGGTAAACATTAAAAGTATTTGAGAAAATGTTTAGTTGATTTGTACCATTTATTTTGATAAATACATAAATATTATAGGCTGTAGTTTTATTTTACAAAAGTGGTAAAAGAAAGTTTTTCCCAGTTTCTTATAGAAAACATCTTTGAAGGCAAGTAAGAATGATTTCGGACAGAATGAAGTAACATACTGAGAACATATTGTCAAGGCATATGACTTATTTTTCTAACAGATAAGTCATTAAGAGCCAGAGAAATTTTTATTTCTCTACAATTGATAAGTTTTTGCAGGCACTTATGCCATTGAGCTATCTCCCCAGCCCCTAAGATTGATAAATTTAAACTTGTCTTAATCTTCCAGGATTCCTAACTCTGCAAAGGTATTGAAGATCTTTGAGAGATGTGTTATAGGCCTACAGTAGTGGTATAGTTCAGTTAGTGCTCAAAAATGAATAAGAAACTTAAAGCACTAAGTTGGGAGGCTAACACTGAAATGCGACATCCTCTGATATTTTCACTTTTAGGATAGAGAAGCATGAAGTAAGACATATGCTTAACGCCAGCAGATGATCTGTCTCCCATCCAAGTACTAACCAGGCCCAACCCTGCTTAGCTTCCAAAATCAGACTAGATCAGGCGTGTTCAGGGTGGTATGGCTGTAGACTAGTGGGTGATCTGTAAGTTCATGAAGACCAGATGAGAGAGCCATTTCTTAATGGGCGAGTCTTAGTCAGTTTGGTCTGTTATAGTAAAATGCCATGAACTAGGTGATACCTAAACAGAAAGTACTTGTTGATTTCTGGGGATTTGGAAGTCTAAGATCAAGGTAGTACAATTTCAAGTTAGATGAGGACCTGCTTTCTCATTGAGGGATATCTTCTTACTATTCACTTCTCCTAGTAGAAGGGACAAGGAAAGCTCAGTTCTCCTTGCTAGCAGTACCAATCCCATTCATAAATTCTTGGCCCTCATGATTAGACCACTTGCCAAAGGTTCTCATCTTATCACATTGTCATCTATGGGTTTGGATTTCTACAAAAGGATGGGGCTACACAAATATTCATATCATAGAAGGGCATCAAATGTTTTCCTATCTGCAAAACAAAATGGATGGCATATTGTGGCTCCTCCAGCTTGATTTCTTAGAGGATGGCAAAGAGAAATGGTGGCTATAAGAACACGACAGTTCCTGTGTGAACTGCTATTTTGTGTGGTGCTAGTTATAGCTGATTTTTCTCTTCAGAGACCCCCCCACACTTGGGTGGACAATTAAAAGCACTGAAAAACCATTCATTTTTGCATTATTCATGAACAAATGCAGTGTGTTTATGAGCATTAGAACTTGCTGTTTTTCTAAGTCTAGTTAAGCTACAGACCATTAAGTAATGCTCACACTATCCTACAAAGAGCACACTCTAAGTTGGAGGCATGTAGTAATGCTAATAAAACATTTTCCAAAGAGGAACTGAAACCAGTTCATTCCATAGAACTAGAACTAATACAGAGAGATATGCATTCTTTAAAACATGAAAAACAGTGGAAGAGTCAAGAGAGGACAGTCAAATTCAGTCACATATATATTATTTGATGTTTTGGGGATGCTATGACTTGAATATGTTCTCTAAATTTCAGCTATCAGAAACTTGATCCCTAGTATAACAGCAGGCAGTACCTAAAAAGAGTGGTTAGGTCACCGTGGTTCTGCCTTTAGGACTGTTTATTGCCCTGTCCTGGCGATGGCTTAGTTATCCTGGGCTTACTGTGAAGGTGAAGCAACTCCCAGGGCCTTCTTGCTGTCACGCACTCCCCTGCCTTTTGCTTTCTGCCATGGGGTAATGCAGCAAGAAGGCCCCACCAGAGGCCAACTACTTAGTGCTGGGTTTCTCATATTCATGAACTTGAGAAATAAACTTCTGTGCTTTATAAATTACCCAGTTGAAAGTATTCTAATGTCATCACAGAAATGAACTAAACTACAGAGGGCAACATTGATGAGGTGAGAACATGCCCAGATGCAGCAAGCAATGGCACAGCATATATTTCTTCTTGTGGATTCTTCAGATTTAGGGGAGAGCAAGTTAAAGAGAAATCCTAAACAATACTGGGAATTAATAGTATCAAATGGCAGCTGTGCCTAAAATATCTGGACACCAAAGCATGTTGACAAAATATGTGAAACTCTGGGTATTTTTCCCTTATCTTGCAGGAGTTTGCATGTATAAAGGACAGTCACTAGTTGTGGCACCAGCCCCAATCCTAGCAACAATCCACTTGTACTCTTAAATTACAAAGTATAAAAGACCTTAGCTACTAAATGCATTTTTTCCCTAAGAATGAAAGAAAATGGAAATACAAAAGCTTAAAAGAAAATTTTATTATATGAGTTAAAGTCAAAGCAAAATTATTTTAAAATACACATATAAGCACAAGATGAACTTATGTTCACAAAAGGATATTGATTATAGACGAAAACAGTACTGGGTCGTACAATGGATAGCAGCTGAGAAGAAACCCGCATCCATTGCATTTCTATGGCAACATCTGATTTTGGTCTCTGCCATCCCAAGTTCTATGAGCCAAGCTGAGCCTTTGGGTGAGACTGGCTGCACATACACTGCTGCAGTAGTTATTACCAGAGCTAATCATCTGACAAATTACTCAAAGAGAACCATTTTTCTGTTCAAAAAGTTTTTTAATCATAAAATAATTTTAACAAAGCAACAGACTCATTGAAAGAAAAAGATTCTCCAGAAGTCATTATTTATATTTTAATGATATATTTTATCAAAATTCCCAGAAAATTTTAGGAAACAATTATTTCTTACTGAGAAAAAAAGAAAAAAAACCTGTATGTTCTTGTTTATTCCAGTGGTTTGAGGTGGACATGCACTGGCTTGCACTGTCCTGGAAATTCCTGTTGGCATTCTAGACCAAATCAGTGGCCAGTAGAATATTTAGCCAGGAAGAAATTGACTAACAGAAGCTGTGTTGCTGATCCTGTTCTGAAGCTGCATTTCTTCTAGAAAATTATGACATGCCAGAACTTGATAAACCCAAAAACAAGACTCATGAGAGAAATTGAAGTAGTTGTAACTGAAGTCCAGGAATAAATTTTAGACTCAAATAACAAAAAATGAAGCGTTAACAAATTTATCATATCATAAGGGTGCTATATCAATTTTCTGGATTCATAATAAGGCTAAATAACATATCTATTATTGAGTAGTTGATAAAATTTCCCTTATCCATTTTGTGAGCATGACACAGCCTAATACACTGGTGGGTACAGCAGCAGGCTCCTTGTTCATGGATATTTGATAAGAGTCAATCCGCTAATATTTAAAAATTTTCTTTATTTATTTGGTATAGGGTCTCCTTACACAGCTCAGACTCTTAGTGATCCTCCTGTCTCAGCCTCCTCAGTGCTGGGATTACAGGTGTGCATCATCATGCCCAGCTTTAGGGTTTCTGGGGCCTATGGGGCATGCAATAATGGGGTTTAAACCTGGGTCCTTGTACTTGTCAGGAAAGTGCTTAGACCACCAACCTATCTCCCCAACCCCATCAGGTAATTTTGATTAAAAACTCTGGCAAGGCTTTGCCTTGCCTGTGACTCACCTAGGAAATCTTCTAAATTACTGCTGTACGACACTAAAGAAAATATTCAAGTTACTTATTTATTTTTTGAAAGCTGTGGAAATATTTTCTACTAGAATAGGAAAACAAATATAAACAAACAAGCAAAAATCTTTGTTGAAGCAAAGCAGTGGTAGGTTATTAGAGAGAGAGGAAAAAAAGTCTACCAAGAAACTCTGCTGCTAATGGCTACTCTCTCTGAGTGCCTGGGAGCAGTCTCTGGAGTCCTGCTAGTAAATTTATCAATGCCCTGGGGCTACAGCACGGGGATAGTCGAATTGTGATTTCTGTGTAAACAAAGTAAATCTAAAGATAGATTAGTAAACTTGTGTTCTAATGAGTGTTTAGGCCAAGTTTTATTCAATCCTGACTAGTCCTTCTATGTGTTCAACAAAAATTTTAAAAAGAGGAAAGCGGGGAAAATGAATCTAACTTACTACAAAAAACACTTGGGATAAAGCTTGGCAGTGTACCAAGTGGCAGGATTTTCTATTGAACAATTCTATCTCATGTGACACTCTCTGTGCTATTTTATTATCTGCACTAAAAAAGCCAGCAAAAGCAGCAGGTACTGCTGCTGCTCAGCCCCTAGTGCACCCCAGCCCCACCCCCCTGCTGCAGGTGGCTTGCAGCCCAGAGCCTCAGGCCATAACCCCACTGAGCAGGAGCACACCCTAGTCCCAGAAAGCCTTGGACCTCCACGCACAACAACAGCACAAACCCTACATGCCCGTGCATCTTGCTCCTCAGGCACAGATGAGAGATTACTGTTGTTTCTCAGTTTGCTACACCGAAGTCCACCTAATCCAAAAATGCTTATATGGTAAAGTTTCTCTCAAAATGTCATCTCTAATACATCAATTCATATCCAGGAGGATTCCTAAGAAGCTCCACCATCTGTAGGGACAAAAAGTCCCATGTTAAATATGGTGCACTGTATTGTGCACAGATATTGATACAGTTTAATTGAGACTATGTCTAAGACACCATTAATTGGACTGATTCAGAAGGTACTCAAATGACCACTGACAGGACAGCAGCATCAGAGGGGATTTGAAATTCATACTACTTTTCTAAATCTAGTCCTAAATTTCTTATCTTTGAGACCATGCTCTCTCTCTCTCTCTCTCTCTCTCTCTCTCTCTCTCTCTCTCTCTCTGTCTCTTTCTCTCTCTCTCTCTCTCTCTCTCTCTCTGACTCTTCTGCAGGACATTGGCACTGACATCCTAGACAGGACATTTGGCACTTGGCACTCCTTCAGAGTGCCAAAATATTTAGGTATGGACCACTACAGAGAAAACAGGTGCAGGACAAAGTCCCAGCAGACCTCGCAGTTTCAATAAAAGAAAACAACTTTCATTTAGACTTGTCCTTTCCTGCATCTTCCTCTTGTCTACCATCAAAATGTGCAGCTACTGAAGCCCAGAGTCAATTATGACAAGGGCAGATGCCACGAAGAGCAACAACAGCAAAACTATGTTAATGAAGCTCACAACACTGCCAGTGCTTCACTTCCACTCAATTATCTGTACCTTTTCTCCTCATTTCCATGACTTCAGGACGTTATCAAGTGCTCCATAATTAATCAGGCACCAAGCCTGCCGAGCTAATGAGCCTCTATTTACAGCACCCCTCCCCTAACCTGTTCTCTGCCCCTGATCCTCACTCCTACTGTATAACATTTCCTCCTCCTTTGCCTTCCTATAGTGGCCTTGGGGCTTTTGAAACAATCCCAACAGGAAGAAGAGCTCCTCCTGACAGTTCTATGCAGAATTAGCATATAAGCAATGCCAGTCCCCAGCAAGCTATCCGTCATTCCTCGCTTACAGACACGGACTTGCTCTATGCATGGAGTGACTCAGAAATTCTCTGTCCATCTGTCTTTCTCACCTTCTTTTTTCTGTCTTTCTTTTCTCTCAACTTCACAATCTCATTTTACTTTAAACTCTACCTTTAATTCAGTTTTATATCTATTTTATAAATTCCAACTGTAGCCTATTTTTTGTCTTTGCCAGTTGCGCATGCTCACACAGTCATAATTATTCATCTCATAGCTCCCTCCTTTTAACCCAAACATGCGGGATCTCTTAGTCTTTCCAGATGAAAAGTTGTGAGATTTTGTAATTCTTTTTCTCAGCTCTTTGCAGCAGTGTTTTCCTTACATTTAGTATTTTTAGTATATTCTTTAATTTCAAACAAAACAATCTTGTCTAGATTCTAATTTTGTCTGTTACAAACTCTTAACTCTAATGTCTTCTGCTAGAAGAGCCATGGGTAGAGGGAACTGTTCCAAGTAAAATTGCATTGTTTAGCATTCTCAGCCTGCCCTTTGCCCCTGAAGATGGAATGAACTTACCTAACATAATCCTCAAGCAGCAGCCTAAGAAGACTAAGTAGGGTCCTGCTTTCACATCCTGGTTTTCAGATGCTCTCAGAATTGAAATAACCAGCTCTTATAGGTGACAGAAAAGGCTACTCGAATATAGTATCACTCTCTTATCCACAGGGAATTTTTCCCAAAATTTCCAGTGTATGATCAATATGGAATATATAGACAGATAAATGGAATAAATGGATAGACGGATAGATAGATAGATAGATAGATAGATAGATAGATGATAGATAGACAGATAGATTGGTTGATAGACTGATAGATAATTTCACTGCAATGAGATGTCTGAAATTCAGCAGAACAACCTTTAATAAAATAAGGCCAGATGGCAAAACAGAGAGCAAAGAAATTAATACCAGTAGAAAATTACCTGGTTAAGTGACATAATAAAACTATAATTAAATTGTCTTAAGTCCCATATTAGGACTTTGGGTACGATATACTGATGCCAAATCCTTTTAAAAACACTGAGCTTTCTCCATTCTTTGTAAATTATGAAACATAATCTCTTTTAAGATACTTAGAATAATCAAAGCTTAGTTTATTTTACCAATGAACATTTTTAAAATTGTCTAACACTATTTTTACTTATCTGTTAATTTAAGCATATCTCCAGATTAGCTATGGGTAAACAACCTGTCTTTCAGAACCTGTGTAACTCCATTACTGAAGCCACTTCAAATTTATATGGAAGGAGAAAGAAAGAAAGAAAGAGAGAGAGAGAGAGAGAGAGAAAGAAGCAGCAGTGGCAGAAGAAGAAGAAGAAGAAGAAGAAGAAGAAGAAGAAGAAGAAGAAGAAGAAGAAGAAGAAGAAGAAGAAGAAGAAGAAGAAGAAGAAGAAGAAGAAGAAGAAGAAGAAGAACAAGAAGAACAAGAAGAAGAAGAAAAAGAGCCATAAATCATTGCAAATAGTTTCCATATTTCAATTAGATTAAAGCTTAGATCTCAGGCTAGTAAAGGTCTGGATGTCGCTGTCTTAGCCTTTCCAACACTTCAGTGATTCAGGGACAAACCTAAAGAAGACTAAAAAAGGTTAACACTTAATGAAATTTTTGAGACAGGAGACATAGCCCCAGAATCTAACTGCCTGCCTAGCAAGTGCAAGGATCCTGGATCTATCCTCTGTACAGCATGCTGTGCCAGCCCTTAAACCAGCACAGGGTGTGGTGCTGCATGCCTGTAATTCCAGTACTGGGGAGGCCGAGACAGGAGGATCACTATGAGTCCAGGACGTATAGTGAGACTTCGTACCAAACAAACAAAAAATAAACAACAACAACAACAACAAAAAAACCCTTACACATGGCCTGTCAATTATAAGCAAAGGTTACAATGTAAAGCTTATACTTGCTATCTGAAGAGGGGGCCAATATTGTGGGGCTGAGGTCTTGATGTATGGTATCTGATGCTAGCAACAAGTCCATAGCATCAGAATGAAGATGAATTATAGGACACTTAGCTGGCATCTGCTACAGGACACACTGCATGGTGTTGTGAGAAAACCTCTACATATTTTGGTGACCATAGGAGGATTACCATGTGAAGAGAGGAAAAATTAATTTGTGTTTTGTTTTAAAGAAAAGAAGTATACAAATGAAATCACCCATCAGTGCTTTTAGAAAACTTAATAATATACTACATGTATATTAATGAACAAGGAAGTAAGAATAGATGCTTGGTTCCAAAGGAAAGATTGATATAACTAGGCTTCTGAAACTCTGAGACAGGCAATCCAAAAGAAAAAATGAATGAACAAAAATAAGAAATATAATCAGAAGTAAGTCTGTGAATGCTAATTTGGATACTCTCCAACTGAGATGCATGTAAAATAAGGAAATATTTGAGATACACGTGATAGTAGGGGACTAGGAAATGTGGGAATCACATAGAAGATGACAGTATGACTACTCAAGGAAAGAACTGTGGAATTCCAGGCTAACACTCCAACTTGGCCCACATGAATAGCTGGGGGAGGCCAGCCCAGCAAGAAGCATTGCCAAGAAAGCCCTCGCCAGCAATATGCGCCATTACGCTAGAAGCTCAAGTACAAGGAGAGATTGAAGTGCTAACAGATGTGCTCTCTCTGCTTTGGGGTAAAACGCACTACTGCACATTCTGGTTTTCTTGCCTTATAAAAGTCCATGAGATTTGAGTTGGTCAACAAAATGTGAACGGGACTGATGTGTATTGTTTCAAGGTGAGATGCTACAGGATTTACCAATGTCTTGTTTTCCTTGTGGAGATTATGGAACACTACAAAAAATGAGATGGATTATCTATCACCCTAAATCCTGAAATATTTGAAATATATAGAACACCACATTTGGCAACATATGATAAACATGCAACATGAAAGATAAGATTTTCATTACGTTAGGCCACAATGAGCTCACAGGTCTGGTTACTCCCACTGTATAGTGTTGGCTAACATGACTGATACAGGAAATTTTGCAGAACTAAGGGAAAGTCAAGGACAGAACTGATTGCAGAGAGGGGCCAGGGGCCTGCCTGGCAAGTACAAGGTCCTGAGTGTGATCCACAGTTCAGAAAAAAACACATGATTGTGGAGAAATTTATGTGAGTATAAAGTTGGGTAAGAGTATTGATTTTGATGAACATTATTTTAGTATATGTAAGAAAGGAAGCCTTTACAAATGAGCACTGGGAATAAATAGTAAATGCCTTGATCTCAGAAAATATGAGTTTCAAACAAGCAAAAGAAGAAAGTATAGATGATGTATAGCAAAATTGGCAAATTAAAGACTAGATATTAAAGGGCTGGGGAGATAGCTCAGTGGTCTAAGCGCCTTGCTGGCAAGTGCAAGGGCCCAGGTTCTGTCTGAAGTTCCACATGTAAGGCTGACCCCCAAAACTGGACATGGTGGCACAAACCTGTATTCCCAGCATTGAGCAGACTGAGATAGGAGGATCACTATGAGTTCGAACTGCATAGTAAGGCCCTGTAACAAATCAGTAAATAAAAGATTAAAAATAAGTAAGTGAATAACTAATAGGCTAGGCATTATATAAAAGTGTCCTTTACGCCTCTTTCTCAAGTGTCCCAATTGCCATATGAAGCAAAGATTAACAGTAGTATTCATTGCCTTTTGGTTCTGCACTCATGGGGTAGGCCAGTCCAGCAAGAACTCAGGCAGCTAAGAACTACTGGGATTGAAGTCCACCCAGATCTACAAATTCTTACTCTGAAAAATAAGTAGAGTATGGAAATCCTTTCTCACCTGAACTCAGATCTCCCTCCGTTGGCCATAGCAACTCTAAATCTTTATGATTCTGAGGTAGCTACCAGCTGACCTCTGAACCGTACAATCTGGGCCACGTATCTGGCCTCCCAAGTCTGCCAGAGCTCTGAGGCTGGAGATAACATTCTGCATGTGCTTGCATCCTGCTTCTACTAGTATATATTTACCCACCTCATTCTGATCTTGGTTCTTCCATTCTCATAGCACGGGGTATACTTACTTCCTATGAGGCATTCCTATCCCCTAAACATTTAGTCTGCCTGCCCTGTCATTTTGTCTCTTTCTCAATATATTTATCTTTTTACTCTATCATTTATTTTCCCTTTGTCTCAGTTACTTTTCTATCACTGCTGAGACAAAACATGCAAACTCAAAAGTTTGAAAAGGAAAAATGTATTTATCTCTTGGTTTGTTGAGGTTTTACTCCATAATTGGCTGGATCCAAGGTAGGGTGGCTTGATAGAGGAGCATCACAGAGAAGAAACAGTTAATGGTAAACAGAAGACAACAAGAAAACAAGGTAGAGAAGAAGCCTCTTTCTGTCTCTTATGTTGTATCCAGGTGACCAGGATTATGGTGGCATTAAACCAATCAGTGGACTGATTTAGTAACAATAAAAACTTAGTCACAGCATCACACACTATAGATTTAGCTACCTCTGAAAAGGTCTGACCTTTGACTATATGAGGCTTTGTTGGGACGTCTAGCTCCAAACCATAACACTTTGGGTCTACCAGCACTTCCTTTACAATCATTTTTCGAGTTGCAAGAACAAGATAGTCAGCACCTGTAATGGAGCAAAGGAGAGGTTTATTTTGGTTCATGGTTTTTAGAAGATTCAGTCTTCATTAATTTGCTCCAAAACAGACGCAGTATCCATGAAGGCAATTACTAAGAAAACCCCTGGAATCCAGTTAGAAAAGAGCAAGAGGGGGAGCTAGGAATAAGAACAGATGCATTCGGGTCAACAGCCCCTGTCTATGACCCATCCAAGACCTCCCCTCAGCTCCTAGTGCACATTCAGCCATTAATTCATTAATGAATTCATCTTATGATAAGTAGAGCAGCCCTATGATCCACTGACCTTCAAAAAGCCCCATCTCTAAACATCAGACATGTTGGGATTGTTTTAGATCTAAACCAAAACAATGCCATAAACCCCAGTCTCCAAGTGAAATCTCTACACCTGCCACCTTCTATTTGCCCTGTTCATAGAAGAGGAGCAGACTCATTAAAACTGGCAATAACCTTACACTCATCATCCTACGGCAAAGGACTAAATCCCATTTGTACATTACTAAATATCGCTGTTATTCTTGGCCGCAGTTAAAACTCCTAGTACTGCTCTTTCGGTTTCTATCACTCTTTATTTTCCTTACTTTTACTGTTACAGTCACACTTCTTCCCAACGTCCTTGAAATTGTGCCAACGTACAGGTTCCTGTCTGTAACCCAATTTTTCACTATACCATCAATTTTCTGATCTTATTTTCCTGTGCTATTTGAACAATTACCCAGATCCTGCTGACTTCCAAAACTAAATGTCCTGTCCAGACCTCTTTTTGGATTTAAAATATATAATAACCTATAGAGAGCACAAATCTGATTGAATCCAAAATAGATTTTATTTTTTCTTCTTAAACCTATTCTTCTACCTTCATCTTCTCAGTGGAAGAAATTCCATATTAGCCATTGATGCAATTCAAAAGTCAGGCAGAGATCCTGGTTTTCTAAAACTCATTTTGCAGAATATGTTGTCCTGCCTTTCTTGGGAGGTCCTCAGCTTGTCAGTGTATGTAGGCTTGACTTGGACTGCCCAAAGCTGTATCTTTGTACATATCAGGCAGCAGTACCAGGCAATTAAGTTCCACTCTTTTGATCAATAAATGACAATAGCTTGTTTATATATATCCTTACGTGGGAAACATTCATGTATATATTTTAAGACATCTTTTGGACCTGGGAGATAGCTCAGTAGAATAAGTGATTGCACAGCAAGCGCAAGGTACTGAGTTCAATCTCTGGTGCTAGAAAAAAGAAAAAGAAGAAGAAGAAAAAAGACATCTCTTTTTTTTAAAATTTTTTTTTATTTTTTATTTTCCAATTCTTTTATTGTTTAAATTTAACAATGGTTATATTACATATTTTCATCATCGGATCAGTTTAGATTAATACATATAGGTATATAAGATTGATCAAACAATTAAACATTAACCTTTCTAAATCCACATTACTTTTTTTTTTTCTTTTCCCCCTTTTTTTCTTTGAAAGTTGACATATTGCATATTGTCCTCA